>PYFS01003048.1:0-83485 GCA_003671545.1 Ophiognomonia clavigignenti-juglandacearum | reverse complement strand
AAAAAAAAAAAAAAAAAAAAAAAAAAAAACCTTTCGACATTCGCAAGTGATAGCCGCTAACCGTTCTGTAGACTCTTCGTGATCTCATCCACAACGGCCTACACAAGAACCCCACTGAGATCTGGCGTTTGCTTCGTCAGATTCTGCAAGGCCTGGTTCACATTCATGGAATGAATGTCATTCACCGTGATCTCAAGCCAGACAACATCTTCATCCACATTGGCTTTGACGGCGTCAATAACATCAAGATTGGCGACTTTGGACTCGCAAGCAAGGCCCAAATAACAGCCGGTGGTGCATCCAGCGCTACACTGGATCCTAATGAGACCAGAAGTGTGGGAACCTCGGTGTATGTTGCGCCCGAGGTTCGTTCCGGCGGCAAAGGAAGCTACACCACTAAGGTCGACATGTACTCTCTGGGAATCATGTTCTTTGAAATGTGCATGCACGAGATGGGTGGCATGGAGCGTGCCAAAGTTCTCGAACAACTCCGCAAGCCTTATCCGACTCTTCCGTCGGACTTCGACTCCGACAGCGCACAGGCCGACATCATTCTCTCCTTGGTCACTCATGACCCCACATCACGCCCATCGGCTGCCGAGCTGCTTGACAGTCCCAAGCTTCCCGATGAGATGGAAGGCGACACCATCCGGCGTGCTTTTGCGGCGATTATGGATCCCACGAAGCCCCACTACCAAAAGATGCTGAAGACGTTGTTTTCTCCGTCGAAGATGGACAAGGCCAAGGATATAGTCTGGGATGACAATGAGCTGTCGCCTACCGCCCTGTCACAGCTCCACTGGCGCATTGCCAAGGAGTCTCTTGAGGCCATCTTCAAGAGCCACGGTGCAGTCGAGGTACCAGCGCCTACTCTCTACCCTTACTCGGAGCACTACCACGACCGTGGTGACGTGGTCAAGTTGCTCGATAGCACTGGCCTCCTGCTGCAGCTCCCATATGATCAGATGCTGGGCCACGCTCGAACGATCGCCAAACTCAAGCAACCCATCCTTGGGCCGTCCTATTCATTCGGACGTGTGATGCGAGCCCAGCCCGTCAGTGGGAAGCCTTCGCACTACGACGTGGTCGATTTCAACGTGGTCACCACTAATGCTCTGGATCTTTCACTTAAAGAAGCCTTAGTGTTCAAAGTTGTCGATCAGATCATTGACACCTTCCCTTTGCTGTCTACCGACCAGATGGCCTTTCAGGTCAATCACGGTGACCTGCTGGACCTCATCTTTGACTTCTGCGGCATAGAGCCGAAGGCCAGAAGGGCCGCTGCGTGGCAGATCAGCAAGCTATTCACTAAGGAGACAAACTGGAAGACGCTTCGCGTTGCACTCCGAAGCCCCGCGTGTGGAGTCTCCGCAACAAGCTTGGACGAGCTTCAACGGTTTGACTTTCGTCTTTCCCCAAACAAGGCGTTCGCCCAGCTAAAGACAGTGTTTGGAGACACGGAGTTCTATCGGAAGGCGGGCTCTACCATTGCCCATCTCAAAGAGGTTCACGAGTTCACCAAGCTCTTCGGTGTGAAGGTGAGGTTCTTCATCAGCCCACTCCACTGTTACAACGAATCGTTCTTCAAAGGCGGAGTTATGTTCTCCTGCGTCTACGAAGGCAACTTGAAGGAAGTATTTGCTGGCGGTGGTCGCTATGACAGCCTGATCAGGGAACACAGTCAAAGCTCGATGGGCCCACGTCATGCCGTCGGAGTCACATTCAATTGGGCGAGGTTTGCGAAACCACCAGCCAGGAGCTCCAAGAAAGCTTCCTCCAAGAAGGCTCCTCAAGACCGCTCCCAGAACATGTTCAACCAGAAGTTCTACGATGTGCTTGTCGCGAGCTTCGACCCTGATATCCGTCGTTCGACTGCGATCAAGGTTCTGACCGAGCTGCTGGACCACGGCATCACTGCGCAGCTCGCTGACGATGCACGATCGCCCGATGAGCTGCTCGCAGATAAGTCAGAGACTCAGCCCGCTTGGATGGTCATTGTCAAGGCCGAGGCCCTCAAGGTGAAGACTTTGTGGACTAGGGACACACCGGAGGCCGACGTTCCAGCGAAGGATCTAGTCCACTGGCTCCGCGGCGAGATGCGCGAGCGCGATTCCGTCATCGGCACCATGACCAGGACCCGCACCGCTCACGCCGAGCCAAGCACTCCGGGTGGTGATCTAAGCCCTTATCCAGGCAACGGCTCCCGTGCCAAGCAGAACGTCCATGTGCTCACGGCGCAGTCCAAAAGCAAGAAGTTCAATCGCTTGAAGGTTGTCGAGGAGGCGCAGCTCGCGTCGTCGAAACTCCTTCAGGGCTTCCAGGACAGCCACATCGTGGCGGTGGAGACCAGTGACGGTGTGCTGCACGCTGTCCACCAAACCACCAAGCTGTCGGAGCCCGAGACGTGGCGCAGACTCGATGTGTCCAACGTCGAGAAGAGCTATGTGCGGGATCTGCAGGACATCCTGATGAACTGGCGTGAGGAGGGAGCCAAGGATGCGTTTGTGTACAACTTCCGCACTGGAAGCTGTGTGCTTTATGATCTGAAGCGTTGATCTGACACCTTGTGAAACCTGACGGGACATCCTATGGGACATACTATGGGAGGTTCATTTGATGACTCCTTTATGGAGCATATCGATGAACGTGATTTGACAGACCTTTGGATGAGAGTTTCGATGAAGGATATTGCGAAACAATGAGGGAAAATGTCCCTTTGAATAATTATGGGCATTGATGATTTGATCTTTTTCAGGGTGGATTTGAACCCTTGGAGAGACTTTCGCCCGTTTGAGGGAAATCTGGTTTGCCTATCGAGGGCGACCTTGAGGGCGATTCCATCCCCATCAAGTGATGGATAGATGTTTTGCCACTTGAAAGTGCGCAGGCTTGCTTTTGAAGGCGCACGAAGAAGGAACTGCGGAATACTTTAAATATTGATACCCCCCAATGAAATTCCGATTTGAACCCAACGACAGTTCGCTTGTACGACTTGAATTGGTTGTTCATCCATTTCTAGTACCAAGGCTAAATTGCGCACGCGACTGCTCTCAAGGTGACATGCTGTTTACTCATCCAAAAGCGAGTATTTACAGTGCGCTCGAATGCACGCCCATACCCTTTGATATCTTTACACCCTTGCAGCGTGATGAGCAGAAGCTTTTGGCATGGCCTATATTTACAAATTTCCAGTGGAGGTACTCGATATGCAGTTGGCATGTATGAAGTGGTATCAATTTGAGCTGCCCATGATCCCAAGCAACCATTCTCGCCTCCTACTCGCTGTCATCATCACTATCATACGCGACCAACGGCCCCGTCGACGCCTTCTTCTCCTTCGAAGCCACAGCCACCTTGGCCGCATTCAGCGCCGCCAAAGTCGAATTCGAAAATATACCGTTCTCCTCCAGCTGGCGCTGCGTCTCATCCGCAGCCGCCTGCGCCTCCGCCTCGCCACTCTCCAGCATCAGCCGCTGCTGCTCCTCCAAATCCTCATACCCCTCCCTTCCCCTTGGATTTACCGCATTCGCCCCCCTCGCGAAATGCACCTCGTCCGGCGCTTGGTACCCCTCCAAGCCATAGCTACTCTCGAGCTTCCTCCGCTTCCGCGCCTCCGGATCCCGCCCCTCAATCTCCGCCACAAACTCCTCCGGCAGTGCGCGCCGCACCGCCTCGGCCGCCTGCTCCTCGATGCTCCGCGCCTCGCGCGCCTGCGCCATGGGGTTCGGGTCGGCCGTCGCCCAGCGCACGTTGAGGATCTCGCTGTGGTCCAGCGCCTGGTGCGCCATGGCCTCCTTCGCAAACTGCGCGTTCGCCTCGTTGGAGTAGGTGATGAAGGCGACGCCGCGGGTGTTGAGCACGCGCGTGCGCTCGATCTGGCCCCACTCGGCAAAGTGCCGCGCGACGACCTCCTCGACGTCGTCGGACACGTGGATGCGGCCGACGTAGATGGTGCGGTTCTGCCGTAGGAAGGAGCCGACGCCGCCCATGTCGTCGCGGTAGTCGGAGTGCTTGTCGCGGCCGAAGCAGTCGACGTTGGGGTTGAACATGTCGTGGATCGTCGGGAGGCGGTGGAGGTATTCGCAGTCTTGGCCTTTGGGACCTGGGGGAGTGAGAAGTTGTGTTAGCATTTGTTTTTGATAGAGCCTTGGGGCCGAAGAATGGGTGAGTGTGGACGTACATATTCCCCGCGCAAAGAAGAGACAGAAATAGGAGCCGGTCACCGCATCGGCCTTTGTGTATCCAGTGTCCTTTGCAATATTGCAGCGGCCCTTTGCCGCGCGCTGTGATGTGTACTTGTCTTCGCGGTCGCCTCCTGCCCACTTGTTGTACCAGATGTTGAAGATGGTGCCCGTTTGTGGTGGCGGCTCAGACTTGATCAGGGCTGGGTCGATTTGCGGTCGCGCTGGGCGCTTCTTCCTGCGGATGATCTTCTTGACTTTCTTTGCGCCGGAGGGTTGGGTTTCGGCGACATCTTGGGTGGTGGTGGCGAGCGCGAGCTCTTCTTGTGGTGTTTCCGCTACGTCGGCCATGTTGCTCTGTTGGAGAGGGTTGTTGTAAGGTGAAGGAAAGTTGCAAAGCAGGAGAGGGTTTAGTGCTAGGACATGGCATGTCGTTGGCTTCTGGGGGCGACGCTGACCTAAAAATGGCAGGCGGGCCGCTGCAGTACAGGGTACCTACTTGCAGGGGTGCGCTCTGGCGGAAACTTGCCCCACCATGGACTTTCATCGCCAAGCATGTCAATTGACCTGGACTAACTCATCACTTGTTGCAGGACTTCTCCATACAACACTTTACCTTGCTTTCCGACGCTCACGAGCCGTGGGCTGAGATCCTGAAAGAATTAAACCTTCACACACCTTTCACAATCTCGCGCCAGCATACGCCGTGATATCTTCGTGAGAAATCTGAGGACACGGGGAAAAGTACACCACCAAAACCCACCTGGCAGGAAGCCATAGACCGACCATAGACAACAGCAAACCACCTACACCAGTCTCCCGTGGGCCCGAGTGAGGCCTTACCCCACAGCCAAGATGGTGAACATCACAGATAAGATCAAGGAGATCGAGGACGAGATGAAGATGACGCAGAAGAACAAAGCGACCAACTACCATCTCGGCCTCCTCAAAGGCAAACTCGCCCGGCTCCGCGCCCAACTCCTCGAGCCCGCACAAGGCGCAGGCGGCGGTCCAGGTGCGGGCTTCGACGTGAGCAAGTCGGGCGACGCGCGGATCGCACTTGTGGGGTTTCCGTCCGTGGGCAAGTCGACGTTCCTGTCTAAGGTCACCAAGACCAAGTCCGAGGTCGCCAGCTACTCCTTCACCACGTTGACGGCGATTCCCGGTGTCCTCGAGTACGGTGGCGCTGAGATCCAGCTGCTGGATTTGCCGGGAATTATTGAGGGTGCAGCGGAGGGAAAGGGGCGAGGAAGGCAGGTCATTAGTGCGGCGAAGACGAGCGATATGATTCTGATGGTGTTGGATGCCACGAAGCGCGCGGAGCAGAGGGCGTTGCTAGAGGCGGAGTTGGAGGCCGTGGGGATTCGGTTGAATGTGGAACCGCCGTGAGTATTACTTTCGTGTCTACGTTTTGTTCTCCGGGAAACATGCAGCAACTAACAAAGTACCACAGAAACATCTACCTCAAGCCTAAAAAGGCCGGCGGCGTGAAAATCAACTTCCAAAACCCGCCCAAATACCTCGACGACAAAATGGTCTACAACATCCTGCGCGACTACAAGATGCTCAACGCCGAAGTCCTGATCCGCGACGACGAGGCGACCGTCGACGACCTAATCGACGTCATCATGAAGGACCACCGCAAGTACATCAAGTGCCTGTACGTGTACAACAAGATCGACTCGGTGTCGCTCGACTTCCTCGACAAGCTGGCGCGCGAGCCCAACACCGTCGTCATGAGCTGCGAGCTGGACCTGGGCATCCGCGACGTCGTCGACCGCTGCTGGAAAGAGCTGGCGCTAATCCGCATCTACACCAAGCGGAAGGGCATCGACCCGGACTTTAGCGAGGCGCTGATTGTGCGCAGCAATAGCACCATCGAGGACGTGTGCGATCGGATTCACAGGACGCTCAAGGATACGTTCAAGTATGCGCTGGTCTGGGGCGCGAGCGCGAGGCATGTGCCGCAGAGGGTGGGGCTTTCACATGCTGTGGCAGATGAGGATGTGGTTTATATAGTTAGCGGGTGGAAAGCGTAGAGGTGGTTTTGGCAATGAAACACAATCTTCTCAAGATCAAGCGGCAAGAGAACAGTGTTGAGGTCACTCGTGTTGATACAAGTCATCGATTCGTTGCGGGGAAGCTGTGTTTTCCCGAGCTGTTCACATAAGAAAGTCCTCCGTTCCCGTGCCCAAATGACCTGGTATAGTGATGTCCCTTATCCCCTTCAACGCCGAAAACCAATGGGGCGAACCTGAGTATCCTTGGGCCCATCTAGCCATCCGAGCAGTCCAAACCATTATGTGAAGCCGCAGCGAGTGTAACCATGGTCCCTTTCCCCCACCAACCATCCAATCTCAGGGAATGCAAACACAAAAGAGAAACAATCAAAGCCCTAGCAAGTAAGCCATAGATCGAACAATGAAGACCTTTTCGACATGTTGGAGACCAGCAGGACGAAGAAAGTGCCTGTGGTCAGCAAGCCTGTTTGCTGGCTGGCTGTCTACTCCTTGGTCGGAGAGACGGTGACCGGAGGAGTGGCCTTGGAGCCGAACAGGCTGCTGCCCTGGCCCAACCTCTTGGTCGATGCCTGTGCGAAGAGTGACTTTGGCTTGACCCTGTGAGGCAAAGAAAACTATGGTCAGCATCTGGAGAGAAGTGCACAAGGCTTTGTTTGGGAGAAGGTAGAGGGAAAGCAGGAGGAGGAACATACTTCCCAACCTGCTTGTTGCGCATGGCGCTCAGCTTGGCAGTGCAGGGCGACATGATCTCATCAGAGGGGGAGATGTAGTTGTTGTTGGACCTAGAAAGATGGATCGCCACGTCAGAATAAGTGAAATCTTGTTTGTCTTCTCCTTGCTGTGGACGGATGGTGAAGACATACTCCTGCGCCTCCATCTTGGACTTCAGGACCTGGCGGTGGTATTCCATGTCCTTCTTAGCGTCGTCGACAGCGGCAGTGTCCGTGGTGGTCGGCATGGGGACGTTCTTGTCCTTGGGAGAGAGCGCGTTGGCGGTAGACGTGGTGTAGGAAGACATCTTATTCTTGGTCGCTAGCACGATATGTGGTGGTTGATGTTCGCTTAAAGAAGTTCGCTGTTGAGTGGGTTTGTTTGGTGCGAGAGTATGTGTTGCGAGAGTATGTGGTTGTACTTTTTAGGCAAGTTTTGTGAGCGTGTTGTGGAGCTTTTGTAGAATGAAGAAATGGAACAGTCGGACTTGCAAAGTGGGTGGAGCGGATTGATGTGTGCTCTGTTTCTGATGTCACTTGCAGGAATTCATTCACATTGGGATGCAGGTCCGGGATGTTTACATTGGCCGGCTCGTCGTTGCCAGGGACAACAAGCAACTTTAGTGGGCTCGTTTGTGCTTCACTTCAGTTAAACCCCTGTCAAGCTCTTCAAGATTGGAGGTCCCACCTCTGTGCTGGCCCCTGGGCACGAAGATACCTTGGTACCTAGGTAGCAATGGCATTTCGAGGAGTCTTGGACCCCTCTGAGTCACCGCGATGCTGGTAATACTACTCTGTACTGGTTAGTATTCAAGTTGATATCAATAAGGGCCTTCACGGTATGCACAGCAACCATAGTACTATTCCCTCTTCCAAATGGTACCACCTGATCATATGCTTTGAAGTCAGAAGAGGGAGTATCCGTACCGTACTCCGTACGAAGTACCTCAAAACTATACTCGTGCGGAGTGCAAAATAGACAGGAAATTTTACTGAAAATGATGTGTTCGTCAGTTGAGAACTTAGGTACCTTGATACAGGGGACCCTTGCACCCGCCGACCTTTAGCCGCAGTGGGACTGGCCGATAATGCGATAACAAGTCTTTTTTTCTTTTTGGCTGGCATGCGCTGCAATACCTCCGTACACGCCTGAATTGCACTATTATCTCCTTCCAACATCAACCGCCATACTTTCCCATGCAAAGATGGCGCCACGAAGCAAACTGAAGATTGCGCTTGCTGCAGAGAAGGGTCTCAACGACGTGGTACGCTTCAATTCCCAAAACCAGACGTTTGCGACACCTTCGCGGCTAGTATACTGACCCTAGTCCACCCCCAGAAAATCAAGCAGCTGAAGGACAAGAAGAAGCACAAGGCCGTCATAAAGGAGAAGCGCAAGAAGGGTCTGCTGCCGGAGAAGAAGGAAGATCCCAAGGACGAGGAGTGGGAAGATGACGAGGACGATGAGGAAGAGGAGGGATCTGAGGACGAAGACGAGGATGCAGAGAACGGTTTCTTCGACATGGAGGCTGAGGAATCAGAGGACGACGAGTCTGAGGGCGAGGGACTAGGCGCTGTAAGTTTTCTCTTGATTGTCTGTTACTCTACCACGGCCAACTGACATCGACCCGCCCAGACCACATCAGCAGCAGCACTCCTAAACGAGAGCGACACCGACTCTGAATCCGAAGTCGAGATGGAGGAGAAGATACAACGCGTTTCCAAGCCCAAGCCTATACTGAAGAAGACAGACTCCAACACCAAGACCTCAAAAGCCGACGCCAAGAGAACTAGCAAAGCCGACGAGGAGGATGAAGAAGACGACGATGACGAGGAATCCGACATCGCGCTCTCCGACCTCGACGACATGGCCGACTCCGACCGCGAAGACCTCTACGTGCAAACCCGCCTCACCATCAACAACCAACCCGCCCTCCTCGCCGCGCTCAAGCGTATCGCCCTCCCGCGCGACACGCCCACGACCCCGTTTTCCACGCACCACGTCGTCGTCTCGGCCGAGGCGACCGCCGCCAAGATCGAGGACATCTCGGACGACCTGCAGCGCGAGCAGGAGCTCTTCGCGCAGTGCCTCGAGGCGTCCAAGCGCGCGCGCGCGCTGCTACGCAAGGAGGGCGCGCCCTTCTCGCGGCCCAAGGACTACTTTGCCGAGATGGTCAAGGACGACGGCCACATGGAGAAGGTGCGGGCCAAGCTCGTCGAGGCCGCGACGAACAAGAAGGCCGCCGCCGAGGCGCGCAAGCAGCGCGACTTGAAGAAGTTTGGCAAGCAGGTGCAGCACCAGAAGCTGCAGGAGCGGTCGAAGCAGAAGCGCGAGACGCTGGAGAAGATTAAGGAGTTGAAGAAGAGTACGTTTGGCCCTGACGCCTCCACCACCCGTCCGCTATCATTACTAGCTACTCTATATCCTCAGGCATGGTCGATTGCTAACACATACGTCTACAGAGCGCTCCGAGCACGGCAACAACGACCTCACCACCGAGGCGGACCTCTTCGACGTCGGCGTGGACAACGAGCTCAACAAGAACGGCAAGCGCGGCCGTGGCGGCGAGCAGAACGGCCGGGGCGCCAACACCAAGCGCCAGAAGAAGGACACCAAATATGGGTTCGGCGGCAAGAAGCGCAACAGCAAGTCGGGCGACGCCATGAGCTCGGGCGACCTAAGCGGGTTCAATGCCCGGAAGATGAAGAGCCAGGGCGGCGGCGGTACAGGACCCGGCGGCAAGAAGAAGTTTGTGAAGACGGCGCGGCTGGGTAAGAGTAAGAGGCAGGGTGCTGGCGGGAAGAGGTAGTAGCTGTGTGCTTTGTTCATAGGTGCTTCTGGTCGCTAGAAGCGTGTGTCTGTGCTGGCTGTCATAGATGATTAGGCAGAGTTGAGCTTGACGTAGATTGGCATGGACGGCGTAAATGTGATATCCAAAAAGAACAGGCATTGCTGGGAAAGTCCAAAACTAATGTACAACACACCAAATATCTTTTGAACGGCACTGAGCCTCATGGTCGTTTTGAAAATCACAACGAACTGCGACTTCCTGGGAAAGCCACATTGCTTTGATTTACAGTGCAAGCACAGTTCTCGACAGGCATACACATCCTCCCTCAAACCCGCACAAGATGCTCGGAAGCAGCACTATCGTGTTCTACTGATGTACTTAGGTAGCTAATTCTCACCCACCCATCCAGCCAGCACTCTCCTCGAAGGCGACGGGTCACCCAACCATCGGCTGGAACACCTCACATCCCAGACCTCCATCCAAATCCTTTCCAGCAAATACACACACACTGCTCTATACATAATCAGTCTATATGACACTGTTGCACCAGCACTTCAGCTAGAATAAGCACATGAGCACACAATGTTATCATCGAGAGTTTGATTCCACCCTGCGAGCTTTGCTAGCTTGCTTGATAGCCAAGGACACCTTTTCGCACAAGTCCATACCCTGTTGCGATACCGAATTACAGACACGGGCACAACTTACAATGAGTCACACGTCTTCCTAAGCAGTCAACTGATCCATACAGCGACGGGTCTGCGAGAGATCAAACTTGGGATTCTTCACTGTAGCGAGGAACACATGAGCTTCGTTGAATACATTGGTCGTGGTGAGAATTGAAGTTGATTGAGGAGGAGCCTGCCTCCACAGGTAGGGAAGGGCAGATCGGTGCTAGGTACTGAGGTATCAAAAGACAGACGACAAAACCCGCGAGTGCAAAAGAAAGGACCAAGGGTAATATCTGTGTTGATCGCAAAAGCGCTCCTCTGTTTTGAAAAGGCAAGATAAAACTCAAAGTAGACTACGGACCGAAGGGGAGTCATCCATAGACCTAACCGGTACAATGCCACACCTTCGCCATGCAATGCCGCCATGCCGTGCCAGTCCCATGGGCGGGAATCAGAAAAGGAAGAAGTAGACATTATGACGGCCCGTACTCCGTACCATCCATCATTCACTCAAATTTGGCACAAGCCGCCAACAAAAAGACCAAACGCGCTCCAAGATCCAGGGGGTATCTCTCATCATTGCGTCGCTGCGACGCACCAGTGCCGGTGAAATGCCCACGCGAGCTTCTGACAGTCCTTACTGCAGTATTTGGTCCTCCGACACCGCCTGCACTTAGCGAATTGTCGGGTGTATTCCTCCCACTTTCCGCATTGGTAGTGTGCACATTGCCTAATGCCGCCTCGGGTATCATCTTTCCTGCACAGGTTCCTCATAACCACACCTGCCCAGTACTGCATGTCTGTGCTGTGGTACCGCATCGTAAATTTCTCGACCAGAGGGAAGATGTTGAGGTCGTTGGGCAGCAGGAACTCTTCCTCAAGTTCCTCGTCTTCGTCCACATCCATGGCGTCGTTTTCAGACTCCAGAAAAAGTATCTCCTTGCCAATTTTGAGCTGAGGAACCAGGTGGCTCTGCTGGAAGTAGGTGCGGAGGTTGCAGTACTTGGAAACGTAGGCAAGAAGTTGCAGAGACATAAGTACGTCCTCTTCACGGGGCATCGCAGCCAGCATCTGGGGATTGGGACTCATTTGACGGCCCAGAAGATACAGAGGGGCGCTTGCAGTGGGCAGGGTAGGTGGCGTATTGACGATGGCCGGCCGGTTCGGGGCCATGCCGAGTAGAGGAGGACCTGGCACCGGGGGAGTCTGGGCGATCAAGCTTCCATCCATTGTTGTCCGGTGCGTGATGTTGAATGTTCCGTGCTCCTGTTGGTCCGAGCCGTTGGAAGGTGTGATGTCGATCTCCGAGCCAGTGATGATGCCGTCGCCCTCCTCCATGGTGATGTCTTGGATACCAACGTCTTGAATTTCGGCCGGACCTGTGATATCTGCTTCCGGGGCCTCATCGGACTGCATGCTGTCCCCGTTCAAATCGTCAGACTCGGCAGTGGAATTTTGGTGGCGAATCGATGGGCGCCGCCGTGTCCTTGATGCCTGCCCCAGGCCGGAGGAGGGTCGGATTGTCGGAGAGCGGATTTGTGGTGGTAGCGGGGTCGTTGGCGAGGTTGGTTGGGAGGATAAATGAGACTGGCCAAAAGGTCCCATCGAGGCTAGCCTGTCAATGTCCCGCACAGGCCTGATGAAACCTTCAAACTCGGCAGCAGGTACGAGCGATTGAATAGGTGGACGAGCAGAGTTTGGGAAAGGCTGATTGGAATCCCGTTCCCGGTGGTGGTGCCTGTGGGAGTGGAAGGAGCTGCGTTCGGGAGCAGAGCTGATGGGGTTTTGGGGAGCCACTGCGGAGCCGGCGGGCACTGGTGGGCTCCCGTCTGTAATCGAAGAAGACGCCCCAGCGCTGGGATAAGTAGACGAAGTCGTTCCGACGCCAGGAAGATCAATCGGTGGAGGAGCCTGTCTCCGTAGCGCCCTTTGATCGACATCCAATCGACCCGCCCGATTAGAAAAGCTGCTTCCCGTCTTAGGTAGGCCAGCATGATCATGACGACCGGGCCGGTGGTGCTCTGTCAACCGCCGCTTCTTGTCCTCTTTTTCGCGCAATTTTTCAGTAACCTTGATGTAGTTGTCGAGTATTGTGGCAATGACTGGTACCATGTCGGCTTCGACGACTCTTGTACGAACGCTTTCAGTGCCCCGAACACCTATGTTGACGACACACTGGAATGCTAGGTTCCATTTCCATTGATCAAGCATGTCCCTGCTTCTGCCCTGCTTCAAGATGCAGATGAGGCGTTCAATACCACCATCAACGGTCAAAATGTCCCTGATCCGGGCAGAGGATGTTGTGAGATAGGCAAGGTGGTTTAGAGAGTTAATGAGTGGGAGTGTCGAAGTACAGTCGAGAGCACGTCTAGTCCAGATCCTGTTAGCAACAGAGCCATTTGCAGACTCCGGGTTATTCGAGTCCACATACCTATCGTAAAGCGCGGTGGTGATGGCCACCGACGCCTTATTGACATTTGGGATGGAGAAATTGGTCTCCCGCATGATGAACCAGTCTCGCTATGGGTTTCGAAAGACAATGCTGACAGGCAAAGAATCAAAACGCCAAACGCAGGCTCGGTCCGCTGGACGAGTCGTGGCTTGTGGGCGATACGTAGAATTGCAGTACAGGGAATTTGATTGTGCAAACAGTGCACGTTTGGGAGTGAACGGTGCAAGGGCGATGATGCGTAGGGTGATGAAGGCAGAGACCAGGCGTCGGCTGTGGTTCCCCTTAATGCTGAGACAGTTGTCGAGGGAAAGTGGCAGATGGGCGGCGAAAGGTCGATGGATAACTTCAAGGTATGCCGTTTGATTCGAAAATGTGAGAAGACAAAACGTGACTCGCTCGCTAGATGCAGATGAAGGTGGTCGAATTGTTTTTGTGCAGAATGAGTTTGTTTTGGTGTAGGCGAGAGAAACTAGGTGATGGTGTCTGTCGAGGGTTGGTGGTAGTCGACTGTCGAGTTTCACCTGCTGACCGCCCGGTGTCGGGTATAGACTGTGGAGGCGACCGCGCTAGGTACTGTTGTTTCGTCTCCCCAGAATAAGAGTATCCCGTAAGGTGCAGTGCAGTGCAAGAAGCAGATTCGAATTCGGCAGAGAAGGCGATGTAGATGACAGGTAGGTATTGCTGGTTCCAATTGGCAAAGGAAGGTCGTCTCGATGTCGCTTGTGGTGTATTGTATTGTTTTGTGCTTGTGCTGGTATCGCCTCACTGCCGTTTTTTACGAAGTTGACGCATTCGGCAGGGAGATTGAGGACGAAGTGGCGAAGACTGTAGGACACAGCATATGGACGGTCGAGTGGACAGACAGGAGTCGAGGTGTACGGAGTAGGTAGGAAGCAGATGCTGAACTCCAAAGCAATGTACGCGCAAAGGCTCGCAATCAGATAAATCGATCGAGTCGCTCGCAGGAGAATGCGTGAAGTCACAAGAAGGAAGGGGAATGGAATGGAAGGTGAGGGATTGTGGTTGGTAAGGTCGGGTGCGGTACGGGGATTGCCAGAAGGGCTGGAAGACTTGGCTGGAGGAGTCGCTCTGTCTTACTCCGTACACAGTGGTTAGCGCGAGAGGCAGGGCAGGCAAGACAGGGGTCTAGCACCCCAGCACCCCTGCCTCCAGCACCTGAGCACCTACCAGCCAACGGTACCCGTCTGCCGTCACAACGACGCTGGCACGGCCCGCAACACATTCGGGTTTGTGATCTTTGACATTGGGGTACTGTGCTCCGTACATCTTCGCACTATTTCGACCGTTCTCTGCCTCTTCAATTGAAGAGCATACTGTTTGTTTCTCTACTTGCGGCAATCGTGGCGCGCACTGACCATCCACCTCTCGAGTCTCAAAGGATCTGTTACTTCCCAAGAGGCGTGACGGGGCCGTGGGTGTTATGGCAAGTGGAGATAGCTGCAGGTATCAAGCGGCGTCTCAGTTGCTGCAGCCTGCAATTCTATCTTTCTCACGTCAAACCCGATCACCCATTCAGAGCCAATCGAGTCTTGCAAGACTTGGGGCAGCGAACTGTGACATCAATGCTTCCTCGAGGCCTGTATAGCATATACAAGAATACGTGGCCGACGACGACTTGCCGTTTCTGCAGTGCTTGCATATATCGTCAATTTCTTCGACTTGGGTAATCAGGTAATACGAGCCGATATGACCAGATAGTCAGATAGTTCGCCGTTGCCACGAGGCTCCCCTGAGGATCCAGCATCATGGTTCATTGTATTAGTGATTTGATATTGCAGCGTTCAATGCAGTGGACCCTCCACACACTTGCGTGTCTCGACTCTCGGTGCTGATGAACCCAAGAGATTTTCGACTACGTTTCTATCTAGAGAGGTTCTGTACTGTACTCTGAAGCGAGGTCACAGCAACAGCTATCTACCACAGTGCTCCGTGGATTTCCAATACTTGCTACGAAAGTGGTAATGGTAGCCGTTCTGCTGTTGGCCAAGGCCTCAAGGAGTCTCAACCCTTTCAGATCAGGATGATCGACACCAGGATCCTGCCCGAACTCAAAAACTGATGGGACATTGGCGTGGGAGATGGCCCGTTGCCAAAGACCCTGTCGACAACAAGCGATAAATCGTTTCCACACAGACACAGCGCATGTTCCTCTCATCTCACTGCATAGAACAAACAGGACCCGTGGAATACTCGCATCGCAAACCACCATCAATCACCATAACGGTTCACCAAGATTGGTCAGGGCTGCCGAGTTCTCTTGTTTGTCAATTTGGAACTGCCCACTCATATTCGAGCACTTCCAAGGCTCGACAAAGGAGGCCATACGGCTTGGAAATACTTTTCCACATCGTGTCCTCGTTGCACTTTTGTTTCCATCTCACCGTACTCCGTATCCCCGTGCCATTTCTGTCTCTTAACCTGGCCGACGGAGTAAACCTCCGCCATGGAAGCTTACTTGTTAGAGTTCACCCGGCCGATGCCTCCTGACAGTTTGACAGCTTGCTGCCATTCGCCACACGCTACAAGACACAAAAGTATCTACTGCCCCCCCCCCCCCGGCAGCATCTGCAGCCAAGGCCTAGACACCTCTCCGCACCTTTTGCCCCCAAATCCCCCCGCCACCTTCCCCTGTAGGACACCATCCTCGGCTGGATGAGATGCATTTTCGAATCGAGCTCCTCGCAAAGGGCTGCAGTGGAGGTTGGGTTGGGCTTCGCTGATCAGCATGCGGCTCATGGAAGACCGTTGGGTCCGGCTCCGGAACGACCCTCACAACGTGCAACCCTCACCACCATCGTTAACGGCGCAAAAGCTAGCAGGTCAACGTGGATTAGGTCCATACCTAGGTACATCATCCGGGCACCAAGCGTGCTAAACGTTCGCTAGCTCGAAAGGCTAGCACTTGAGCTGCCAAAATGCACGGTCCGTCCTGGCGGTAAGGCGGCGCATCCCGACATGCTTGGGGGGAGGGGGCGACCTCTCTTGGAGAAGTACATCAGCTGCAGAATTGCAAGCAAGCAAGCAAGCAAGCAAGCAAACCCGTCACTATGCCGCTCCGGCATGCCTCTGCTTCTTACTTGTACGGCCCTCGACTAGTACATCCGGTGGTGCGATGGACTCGGCTTGCTTGTCTGCGAGGGTGGGCGAGCATGTCAGACCTGCCAATTGTCCAGAGCGGTCGAAATATGCAGTTACACAGCAACACAAGCACCACACCTTCGCAGATCTCCAACTCCCGCCGTGCCGACAGAGACTTTCGCCCAGAGCAGAGGAGAGCTGTATGTACAGGCGGCCAGGCCCAGTTGAGCTGCAGGTGCTTGCATTTTGATTCGCAGAATTGAAGGGCATGGATGCATTAGCCTCCCAAGCAAGTTGTATCACGGGTCGTGGCACGCCGCCAATATTTGCCTCTGGCGCGGGCCAGTGGTCCCCGCAGCTGCTGAGTAAAGCGTCCCAGCAGCTGACGAGAAAGCTTCCAATACAGCAGGTGGCGCATGGCGAAGCGATTTAGACGGCGAAATGGTAGCTTGCTGATGACGAAAGTACCTAGGCAAGTAAGTAGTATTTCCTTTCTTCTCGGCTCGAGGGTTCGTCGGGGTCTCGGTTCCCCTGCCGAGAAGTGCTTCTAGTGCTAGTGTCAGAAAGCTTCTACGCCCATTCTACTTCAAAAGACAAGACGGCAGCCCCAAGGTTGAGACCTGGAGGCTGGCAAAGGGTCCTGGCGGGCTGCCAGCTTGCATGATTGGTCCTTCGTCAAGAGCCAACGGCGACGGCGGTGACATATTAGAGCTGATGCGAGCCCGCCTTTCCTTATAGGCTTTCGCTGTGGAATAAATAATGGCTCTGTAAATCGGATGTTCACTTTGGGTGTTACATTTGTGTATTTGATTTGAGATATTTGCTATGCAAATTCGCCTTGGAGAGTCTAGATGTCTACAATAGGACCCGGCGCCGGGGCTGTGCCGCCTTCCTGGAGAAGAGGTCTTTGTGGTTCACTCACCAAGTCCTCCAACAACAACAAGCCAACAGAAGACCGACTCGTAAGTGCATGCTCGTGAAGTCCATCAGGGTCCTGCCGTCTGTTTCAGCCTGCCTTGCGATTGTTTGAACAACACACCGTTGGTTCAAGCAACTAATGCAAAATGCGCAAAGGTGCGCTGGTGAGAGAGCTTGATTGGCTTTCCCAGCCGGTGGTGGCGGCCTGACGGCGCTTAAGCCTTCTTCTGTGGCGTCGGGGTTGAATGGTGCCATTCCCAGAAGTTCGTCGGGATAAAACAGACTGCCGCTCTCTGGCTGTCACAATATATTTTTCAAGAACGTGGGCAGACGTTAGTGATCCTTTGACCAATGGGGCCCGTTTCAGCTCTTGGTAGTGTCGTGCTTGAAGTTGATAGTCGCAGCGATCCCACGGGCCTCATGGAAGTGGCCTCTGCTCGGCGCCTACGCAAGCCGTACAGTCTCTGCGACGTCCTTCCCTCGATGCCCAAGTCAGCTTTGGACTTTGATCATCTTCAATGAACCCTAATGAAAGCAGTCCAATCAAGTATCTAAGTACTTTGTCCAATATCCATTTTTAAGCGTCCTTGGGCCATGCCATGGTTTCCCGTCAAGCCCCTTGGTGACTCTTGACTCTTGAATGTTTGGCAGATGAAACGGTGAAACCAAGTTCGTCCCAAGTAAAGAAAGAGGAGCGCGGTTCTCAAATGTTGTCTTAACTTTGTCACCCATCGTACTATGATACACTTCGTGGCATTCGGGGCAGCGGGCACACCACTCCGCTAATCTGGGACTGGCACGCTATCTTGCAAGCTTTGGCAGCTCGTGGCCAAGTCTCTCTGGAGCCGATGCCCACCAAGTGAAGACCGACGACTAAGGAGGATAAGAGTATTGCAGGCCATCTCGATGCCTTCGCCGTACTATACGGCATCGCGCCGGATGGGGTCGAAGACATGTGAAAGATCTAGGTCACATTGAAACACCAGAAAACGAACATAGTTCCAAGCCGAACGCCAGCCCAATGCTCACCACGTGCCGATGCAAATGCCCCATGCCCCGTGCCCCATGATCCATGGACACCTCCCAGGATCTATTCCTCATGAACCATCGTCCTTCCAACCTGCCGGTACCGTCTATCCGCATACGCCAGCCCAAACCCTTCATCTCCCTCACAACCTCCCACCCCCTGCACAATCCCGACCACCTCCGCCAGCACCACCACATGATCACGAACCCTTACCAGCCCACGATGCGGCTCGTCTTCCAAGAGCCTGCACCGCAAGCCATACAGCACGCCTCTTCCTTTTAACAACGGCGCCGTCTCCCCTGCTGCTCCGCCTTCCTCCTCCTCTTCGCTGACTTCACACCCACACCCAGCCCGCATGCCCTCGGCCTCAAACACGCCCAAGCCCTCCACCGCGTTTCCCCGGCGGAACCACTCGGCCACGCGCGCGCCCTCGGCATCGCCGCGGAGCGCGTGGATGTTGAAGGCGCGGCTCGCGGCTATGGCGTCGAGGGTGCGACTCGGCGTGGCGATGTTGAAGGTGAGGAGCGGCGTGGGTTGGAGGGAGAGGGAGGTGAGGGAGGACATGGTCATGCCTCGGGGCGTTGCTGAGGATGCGGATGTGCATACCACGACGGAGTTGGGTAGGAGGCGCATGACGGAGCGGAATTGTTCCGGGGCGGCGAGGTCGGCGAAGGAGGTCGGGGAGCCGGTGGAGGCTCGGCCGGTGGGCGCGGGCGGCGGTGTGACTTTCCAGGGCGCTTGGAGGGTGGGAGATGTCGTGAACTGCTTCGCGTGGGTATCTATATGCATTAAATTAGCAATGTCGAAGTCGATAGTGAGCTCTCTTCCCCTCATGCCAAACCTACCGAAAGAGCCGCCCTCCTGCCGTAGAAGCCGGGAGCCAACGGCCACTGCTTTACTGGAGTTCCATGATGTTGATCGAGCGGGTGTAAAACCTGCGCATCGGCCCAATTGGCGCAATACGCTCGCTCTTCTCATTCTCAGCCCATGTGAGCAGAGAAAAATTGCTCTTGGATTTGTCAAGGAGGAAAGTAAGATACCGGTCGAGTCGGCGCTCAGAAAAAGTTATGACGACGGAGCTCGGCGGCCAGCGATAAGGCCGCGATAAGAAACCACTCCAAATTTCCGTGTCGCGAACCTCGACCGTGACAATCACCAGCTTCCCCAGTTGCGCCCTAAATCGCCAACTCGCCCAACGCCCCAGCTCTTCCTCTACGTCAATACCCAATCTCAAGCCGAAGAAGAACAAAACTTCCTCTGCCTGCAAATCGGGCAACCGCCAGCCCGTCCACCGAAAATGGCCAAACTCCCCACCTCCCTCCTCGCGCGGAGCCTCCCCTCCACCACCTCCACCCTCCTCACAACCACCGCCCGCCCAACAACCCTCAGCTCACGAACAACAATAACAACAACAAGCGCCCACCACACGCCCCACCAAGTCCGCCACGCCACCGCCGTCACCCGCGTCAAGCGCCCCTTCACCTGGACACAAATCGTGCAGCTCTCGGACGGCAGCACCTACACGGTCCGCACGACGTCGCCGCAGCCCGTCTACCGCTCGACCAAGGACACGCGCAACCACCTCACGTGGCAGCCGTCCGACCCGTCCCTGCAGAACGTCGAGGTCGACGAGGCCGGGAAACTGGCTGGCTTCCGCACGCGGTTCGGCATGGCGTTTGATCTCGCGCCGGGCGCGGCGCTGGCGGCGAAAGAAATGCGCGAGGACGCGATGCGCGCGTCGGCGTCGCGGAAGCGACGCAAGCAGGGCTCGGGCAAGAAGATGGAGCGGAAAATAGCAGAGGAGGAGGCGCGGAACGGGGTAAAGGATGAGGTAGTGGTGGAGAAGGAGGAGGTGGAGGAGACGGGTGAGGATAGTTTTGCGGTCTTGATGGGGTCGTATGCGAGGGACCAGCCGAGTTTGAAGGGTGGGCAGACGGCTAGTAAGAGGGAAGGAAGTAAGAAGGGGAAGAAGAAATAGAGGCAGTGAAGGTGGGGACACTACACATTGGCACTTGATATCTCGTTGTACTACGTTGGGTCACGCGATCAACGCAGTGCTGGAGGTGATGGTGCCGCTGCATTTTGAGGTATGAAACATGGAAGATTAGGAGGTTGATGAGCGTGGCAATATATGTACAAAAGACCACAAGACAACGCCCATACACCGGGTAATAGTCACCAGTCACCCATCATGCCGTTGCAGCCCCATTTTCTAGGTCTTGTGCCCGGTAGATGAGACCATAGGTCTTGCTTGCCTCGAGTGCCCTTCAACGGCGCTGATGCCATGCCATACTCATACCAAGTGACCCACGCCGGACAAGACCCTGGTCAGTATAAGTGTGAAAGCTGGGCCGGCGATCTCCAACCTTCTAGTCGGAGTCTTCATCAATACGAGCCCGAGCCCGGTCAACGGCCGTATTACCCGTGGGCTTGTTACCGGCTGCTTGAAAGACAGGCGGCTTGTAGAAGACGTTCTCGTCATCTGCCGAGTCCATTTGCACCAGAAAGGTCTCCCACTTTTCAATGAGCTGTGTCACATGTTAGCAAGGATGTGCATACAGTCCAATAGTCGCGAGATACTAACCTCCTTCTGCGCTTCCACCGAGCTCTCTAGGAAAGTTTCCACGCCAGCCTTGAAATCCTCGACCTTCTCCCTCTCAAAGCGATCCAGCTCCTGTCTCAGCAGCCTGCCCATATCCTCAAACAGCAAATGCGCCTGGTGCACCTTGCGCTCCGCATCGCCAACCTCGGCGCTGACCTGGTTGAGCCTATCCTGCTGCGACTTGCCCTGCCGGAGCAGCTTGTCCTGGTTGCCCTTGCGCTTCCCCAGCTCGTTCTCGGCGACAGACCACGCATGGAACGCCTTTTGCCGCTGTCCAAACGCCAGCTTCACGCTGCCAATCAGCCGGATGTATTCCTCGAGGGTGATGCCAAACGTGAGCACGTCCTGCTGGGCCTGGCGGTCGTAAACGTCCCTAATGGTGATTTGCAGGTCCGACAGGGCCTCGAGCGGACCGGAGAGCGTGGGCGAGAGCTCGACAGTCGAGAGGGCGTGCAGAGAGGCGGAGAAGTCGCCCGCTGCTTCGGCCATTTGCTTGCGTTGGGCAACCATTGTGTCCATTGCTTTCAGCAGGCCTTTGAGCTGGTTCTCGAGTGCGTCCAGGTAGACGCGGCGGTCATGGAACCACTATTTGGTAGTCAGTTAGTAGCTAGCAAGAGAGAGGCCTTTTGCCAAACGGCGAAGAGACTCACATCATCCTGCTCCACGAACTTGCTACCCGAGCCACCGAGGCCTAGCGAGCTGAACATGCCCTTGCTCTCTCCCAAGTTCGGCTCTTTTCTCTCCTTGTGCTTTATGTCCGAGGTGAACGACTCGCTCTCGAGAAACAGCTTCAGGTCCCCATCATGCTGCAAAGTAGTGTGAGCAGCGGCCTTGTTCAGCATTTTCTCCAGCGCCGCACGCCGCGCCTCGACGAAGTTGCTTTCGAATCGGCCGACGGCCTGCTTCTCGGGCGGTGGCGGGACCACGATGCCCGGGTTATTGGCGTGGAGAGTGGTATACAGCCACAGGAAATCGCGATATCTCCTCTTTACTTCGAACTCGGGCTGCTTGTACGCCTTGGAGGTAGTCTACTCAGCTCTGATTAGCTCCCCATCTTCCCGCTCAATGACTGGTCACATATTGACCGGACATTTGAGCACAAATATAGGAGAAAACGCACCTTCGTCCGCACCGCATATTCAATATGACTACTCGTCAAATCGCCAACCTTGTGCGGGTCCCCCACCGTGATCGTAAAGCTCGGCTTTGCCGCCTGCTCAACACTCACACTCGGCGGGCCCAGCCCGCGTCCAGCCGGCAAAGCCGCCTGCACCGGCGGCGGCGCGCGGCCCCCGCCTATCCGCCCGTCGTCCAACCCCTCCTCATCGTCTTCGTCCCCCGGCACGCGGTGCGGGTCCGCCGCCGCCGCGCTCTTCCTCTGCTGTCCTCCCTGCTGCTGCATCGTCGTGCGCACGGGCAGCGTCGACGCCATCGCGGCTGGTTGTTGCTGCTGTGCTGACGACGAGGAGGAGGGCTGCTCCTTCTGCGGTGGCATGGGCGGCGCGCCTTCTGTTGCTGCGGCGCCGAGCGGGCCCAGCGGGTCGTCTTGTACGGCTTGGAGCTTGGTGGGCTGCGCGACGAGGCGGCGGGGTGTTAGCCGCGAGGGTCGGGCCCCCGCACCGCCGCCGCTGCTGGAGGTGACGCCGCTGGTAAGGCCGCTGGGCAGGGACGGGGACGCGGGCTCGGTGGGCTTAGTGCTGCTGGGCGCGTCGTCGCCGGCTGGGGCGGATTCCCCGGCGATGGTCGAGGGTGGTTGGGCGGGCGTGTCGGCCCAAGGGGATTCTCCTAGTGGATCCATAGTGGCTTCGACTCACTGTTTGTTTGGTGGGGTAAGTTGCAGGATCGAGGTTGCGTATCTGAATGAATGGACTGGAGCAGCTAGAGAGTGATCGATCAATTGAGGGCTGCTGTGGAGAAAGCTCATCCAATTCAGGCTGCGATGGTCAGAGATGCCTGTCGCATGTGCAACTGTTGTGGAAAAGGCGGGAGCTTGGACCACCTGGGAGTGACGTACTCCGTACAGTACCGTCGAGGCAGGGCGCCCCCCTCCTGCGCCCACCAACATTGAACAAATAATAAGCGCCGTTGAAATACAGAATTGGAGCAGAATTGGAATACTTTGTATGCAATATTCTCTATCCAAGTGCAACAAGAATTGAGATCCGGTGGCTACCTAGGTAGTATGAATCTGAATATCACCGGAAAACGGAGCAGCATCAGGCACAGTATCACGGCGGACGATGCTGCAGTCGAGTAATAAAACTGATTTTCCCTACGCTGGAATTTATCTCGTCTACGGAATTTGTTCCCTTAACTTTTCCACGAGCCTTCAAGTTCCCTTCTCATAGACCTAGTATCCCTCGTAGACGACTTAATCAAAAGCAGACTTCCAGATGCCGAGCTTCCAGGTATCATTTCCTTACGCGTGCCTTGCCCTGGCACTTCCATAACGCCTGAATGCATTAGAAAAATTCTGTGCCGTAAAAACCCAAAGCCGAAGAAGCCTAATGTACCCGGAATGTACATTACTTAGGCACCGGGATCGAAGCAGCCCGAGGCGATGATCAGGTTCATGCGAGTGAACTTGACCTTCTTGAGAGGCGTCTTCTTGGTAGGAAACGCGCTGATCTGATCAGCCGTGACTTGAGCCTCCTTGCCCTTCTTTTTACCACCGCCGATTCCAGCGCCAGAGCCACCAGCGTTGGACGATGAGCCAGCAGCAGCGGACGAAGATGAGGCGGCTGCTGCAGGGGCAGGCTGTTGGGCACCGCCACTGCCCCCGACCATGATGGTGTCGCCACTGATGGTATTATTGCTCTGCAGCTGGACGCCAGGGTCGGCGGGGCCAGAAGCGGCCGCAGTGGTCTTGGTGCCGTCGGCAGGGAGCTCCACATCCCAGACACGAACGGTGCCGTCAAGACTACCAGAGACCAGAACGCTTGACTCGACGCTGAAGCTCATGGACATGATGCCCGTCTTGGCGTGGCCGCGGCTACGCTTAATCAGCTTGCCCTGCTCAAGGTCCCAGAAGAGGATGCTGCCAGCCCAATCGGCGCTGGCGAGGATCTTGCCGTTCGGAGCACACTCCATGGCGCTAATATCTTCGGTGTGACCGGCGAAGACGCGAACACAGTCCCCCGTGACGACAGACCACATGCGGATCGACTTGTCTGTCTGGTCAGAGGCTGAAAATACATAGGCGCCATTGGGGTGCCAGGCAAGGGCAGAGATACTGTCGTTGTGGCCCACGCAGTCGCGCAGAGAGGTAATCTGGTCCTGAGCCCAGATCCGAAGGACCTTGTCGCGGCCCGCACTGGCGAAGTAGTGACCGTGGGGTCCCCACTGCACCTTCCAGACGGGGCCGCTGTGGCCCTTGAACTGGCACAAACACAGCCAGGTATTTAGGTTCCACAGTCGAATGGTGCCGTCCATCGAGCTAGACAACAGGAGAGGAGGAGCCTTGCCGTTGATGCCAGTCTCACGATACTCGGGCCAGTTGACAGCGTCGCTGAAGGAGAGACTCATGACGGGCGCAGAGTGACCGACCAGCATGCGATTGTTGGTGGTCTTCTTCACCTCGCCACGGTCAAACATAGACGTCAGATGGCTACCGTCCATGCTCCAGACACGAATGTAGGAGTCCGCAGTGCCCACAGCAATGTACTTTTGGTCGTTAGAGAACTCGATGCAGTTGAAACTAGAATGACATGTCCAATCAGCGATGAAATCGACGCATGGGGTAGAGACAAGTACTTACCTGCCAAGGCTGTTGTGAAACGTAAACATGCAGATGGAGACACCGGGGCCAACACCGCCAGTCCTCCCCTCAATCTGAAAGCGGTCGCGATTCTCCTTCAGTTTCATCACCTCGTTCCGAATATCTCTGGCGCGTGGAGCGGGAAGAGGCAATTCTGCACGGGTGGGTCCGTCGGTGCTCTCCTCGCGCTTGATTTTCTGCTCAAACTCCTCCAAGAGACTATTCTTTCCCTCGGCGGGTGGATCGCGCTGGTCTTCCAGAATCACCTCAGTCCGAAGCTCTTCCTGCATGTCGGAGTCCATGGAAAACATGCCCAGCTTGAGCGGAGCGTTCATACGCTTGTCGGTCTTGGTACCCTCGAAGGCGCCAGGGACTCCCTCAATCTCGGCTTGATCAACCTGTCCACTCTTGTCCTTCTCGAACAGCGCACTGAAGCTGAAGGGGTTTGCGACACCGCGGTCTACAGCCTCAATCTTGGTGTAGTTGTTGAGCAAGCCCATGATCAGGTCACCGCCCTTGTCAGCCTCCGTGTCCATGTAGCCAACAATCAGGGCGTATGCCTTGTTTGTGACGGGAATGCGGTACTTGACGGTCCTGAAGAGGCGCGCGGATTCGTTGTGCTCGACGTGCTCTGGGAGCGTGATGGTCGCCAGAAGCTTGAGATCATCGGCGTGAGCGTGCTGGAAACCAGCTTTGAACTCGTCCAGGAACTTCTTGGCTTCCTCAGAGCACTTGTTCTCAACAAGATTGAGGTAGGAGTGCACGAAGACGGGCCATTGGAACTTGTTAAGCTCGAACTACGCAACACAGCTCGTTAGTTGCTAGCAAGTTGATGGGTACAAAGGCCGCAGCTTACTTTATAGAACTCCAGACTGCCGTCGACGAACTTGTTCAGCAGACCAAAAGCCTTGGCGTATCTGTCGGGACCTTCGTCCTGGACGGTCTTGTGCTGAGGCCGGCCATCGGGACCGAGGTTGGAGGACTCCTTGCGAAAAACCTCCTCTGTCTTGACGAAACCTCTCTTGATGAGATAGTCGGTGACCTGAAGTTTAGAAAGTTGTTAGTGCCTTGCCCGATGTACTGCCGCCTTATAGCTCCTAGCTGTTGGTGAGTGCACCTCGGGTTGGATTTGAGACGAATAAAACAACAAGTAGCAACAGCGCTTGGTCGACAGTGAGAGTAGAGGCTCGGTACCACTTGGTCCATCGAACCCACTAGGTACAAAGCCTCACAGCTACTCTGCTCATAGGCTCGATAGAGTCCACTCGCAAGGCAAAGCGAGCACGTTTGTCGACTCTTGGCGTCAAAGCTGTACGGGCAGGGACCGAATACATCTTGTGATCAACGTGTTCTCGATGGCAGCTTCGGTTCGAATGCGATGTTGGAGTAGCGGAGCGCGCGTCGTCCGCAAAATTGCCGGTTTGACGTTAGAATTTGCGGGGAGGAAATTGATTGGTGGCGCTTGCTCAAAGAACTGTCCCCTTCGAAGACCATAAGCTTGAGCAGGATGCGCGTGATAGCACCAGGAAGGGCGCTGGGCTGCTCCTGCCCCCTCATGTCTGGCCCGGTGCCATTCATTCTGTCCATGCAATTGTGTGCAGATCGAGTGTGTAGGATTGTGTGAGGGGTCATCTTACTTCACGTTTACCCTGCTCTTGCTTCGAAGTATAATGTCTGCAAGAAGACATCTTTTCGTGAGTGTGTGTGTGTGTGTGTGTGGGAGAGGATGCGAGAGGTAGAAGTGGTGCAGTTGTTTGTGCAAAAGAAGAAGTCGTCAAGCTGTGGTTGTTGTGGGTTTCCAAGCGAGGTTGGGTTGACTTGGAGACCTGTTGGCGCATCTCGAAGTGCCTGCATAGGATAACCGCTTGACCCCTGCGAAGTGGCTTCACCACT
The DNA here is from genome assembly GCA_003671545.1 of Ophiognomonia clavigignenti-juglandacearum. Classification (NCBI taxonomy): domain Eukaryota; kingdom Fungi; phylum Ascomycota; class Sordariomycetes; order Diaporthales; family Gnomoniaceae; genus Ophiognomonia; species Ophiognomonia clavigignenti-juglandacearum. Next base: position 57,362 of record PYFS01003048.1, on the reverse strand, counting down.
TGCTTCACTTTCTGGTCTCGTCTCGCTTGCCAAAGCAGCTGGACATACAAAGATTGTATTCGACCGTGTTTCTTCCGAGAATTGAAATCCAGGCATCTCATGGTCTCCATTCATCCAACCCAGGAACCCAGTCCAGTATCACCAGAACCACTCTCCAGAACAGTCTCAACAACACACTCTCACTTGAGAGTCCTTGTCGAAGTCCTGAAACAAGCAAGCACTTTGCCCTGATACCAGGCAGCTCATGGCACAATAGAAGTGATTGAGCAAATGAAGTGGATAGCATATGAAGGACATGTGCAAGGGACAATCAGAGGCTAGTACTTACAATTTGATTGAGGTTCTGGGTGGATTGCTGTGTAGACCCTGTGTTGGGAGCAGGTGCAGGTGCCGCAGCCCTGGCCTGTGGCTCACTGAATCTAGGTTGATTAGACATTGTGGAGGTGAGTGTGATGGTTGATGACAGCCCAGAAGAGGAGCAGCGCAAGTCGGTGTTCACACTGCTTGAGACAACAGGGCCTATGCCCGTTCCAGTCCTGTTCTCTCTCCAACTGAGAGTCAATGCTCACAGCCAGTGCTCAAGAGAGCGATGGCTGCGGCTTTCTTCTTGTCCTCTAAGACAGTCTGATCAGTGGGCTTATTTGTGTTGGTGAAGGGGAGTCCAAACAGACGTGGGTGTTGGAGGCAAAGTCTCAACAAATGCCTAGACAAAGAGACGGCAACGTTAAAAAGAGGGTCATAAGCAGATCTTGTTGAAATAACACAGGAAAAGCAATTGTGGTCGTTGGAAATGAGCGCTGTGATGATTTGGATGGTGAGGATTGTTCCATCAAGGCATGTTCACAGCACCTAGCATCAGGCATGAGGTTGAAACCCCGGTCCATACTAGCCAATAGCAAGGAACTTCGGGAAAATGTTAGTTCCAGCTCCGAGTGCTCCAGATATGTGAGACCCTGACCCCTGTAGGAAGTGCTGGCCCGGCAACTTCCCCCGGCCTGGAGAAGTGGGTTGTGTGGAGCAATTCACTCGCTTACTCACTTGGCAGGCCTTGCCATTTTGCGGGGTGATGGACCCTAGAATGGACCTCGGCCCTGGGGTACAGGCTCGGTATTGCTTTGATGAGCCGACGACAAAGTCAGTCCACCTCGCTGTTCTTCATTCATTTTCATTTTTGTTCATGACATATTGATCTGTTCATTACTCAGGCCCTTAAATACTAGATAGTCTGGCATTATCAGCATTTGTAACAAGAGCATACTTCATAAAAGCCCCTAGCATCACAACTTCCAACAATACAATCTACCTGCCCTTTCAACATGTCGGCCAAGATCCCCATCATTGTGAGTAGGACTATAGCACACCGCCAAAGGATTCGCGATCCTACATTGATACTGACACTGGTTGTACAGGCCCAAGATCGCGTGAGCGAGAAGGCCAAGAGAACCATTGATCTCGTTGCCAAGTTCGTGGAAGAAGAATGTATTCCGTATGTTTCCCGAGCGCCTCCCTCCTCACACACCTCCCTATGCTCACACCAACGTCCAGTGCGGATCCCGTGGTGGAAGCCCAAGTAGGTCAGGGCGACGCGAGGTGGGAAGTCCACGCTCCAGTCATCGAAGAACTCAAGAAAAAGGCCCAGGCTCTCGGCCTGTGGAACATGTTCCTGCCCAAGGCCCACTACAAGGAGTCTCCAGGCTTCACGAACCTCGAGTACGGCCTCATGGCGGAATGGCTCGGCAAGTCACGTGTTGCTTCCGAGGCTGTCAACTGTTCTGCTCCCGACACCGGAAATATGGAGGTTTTGGCCAAGTACGGCAACGAGGCGCAGAAGGCTCAATGGCTGAAGCCGTTGATGGAGGGTAAGATCCGGTCTGCGTTTCTGATGACCGAGCCGCAGGTGGCGTCTAGCGATGCCACGAACATCGAGTTGAACATCCGCAGGGAGGGCAATGAGTACGTGTTGAATGGACAGGTAAGTCGATCGTTACTTCTGGCCATACGTGTGTAGACTTTACCTGGACTTGGACTAACCTCCAGGATAGAAATGGTGGTCCAGTGGTGCAGGCGACCCCAGATGCAAGATTTACATCGTCATGGGCAAGTCAGACCCCAACAACAAGGACGTCTACCGCCAGCAGTCTGTGGTCCTGGTTCCCGCGGGCACCAAAGGAATTACCATTGAGCGCATGTTGAGCGTCTACGGATACGATGACTCTCCTCACGGACATGGGCACCTCACCTTTAAGGACGTTCGAGTACCTGTCAGCAATCTCGTGCTTGGTGAAGGTCGCGGATTCGAGATCATTCAGGGCAGACTTGGTCCCGGCCGAATTCATCACGCCATGAGGACCATTGGAGCTGTAAGCCTCTCTCATCTACTACTTGGTCATTCATCTGGTCCATTGCTATATCTATCTGCCCCCTTACATTCACCCGTCAACTAATCGTCCATATTCAGGCCGAGAAAGCACTCGAGTGGATGCTCAGCCGCATCAACGACCCCCGCAAGACCCCCTTCGGCAAGCAACTCCACGAGCACGGCGTGATCGTCGAGTGGGTCGCGAAATCGCGCCTTGAAATCGACGCAGCGCGCCTCGTGGTTCTCAACGCCGCCATCCAGATGGACATCCACGGCCCCAAGGCCTCGCTCAAGGAGATCGCCGAGGCCAAGGTCCTCGTCCCGACCATGGCGCTGACGGTCATTGATCGCGCGGTGCAGGCTTTTGGCGGCGCGGGCGTGAGCCAGGACACGCCCCTGGCGCAGATGTGGACCAGCATCCGCACGCTGAGGGTCGCCGACGGGCCTGACGAGGTGCATCTGCAGCAGATGGGCCGGAATGAGAACAAGCGCGGAAAGGAGGTCTCTGCGAAGCTTGACGCACAGTTCAAGAAGACCGAGGCGTTGCTGCGCCAGTATGGGCTGAAGAGGTCGGAGCCGGGGCAGAACATTCAGAAGTCCAGGCTGTAGATGTGGATTTGACTTGTTGGTATTGGTTGTAGCCAGCAGACTATAGCAAAGTGTGAAAATGAGTGCGTTGACCGATCTGTAGCATGAGTCTATTGATGTGAGGAATGGCCCAAAGAGGCATCGGAACGCTGTATAAACACGCATACACCTTTGCAGTGGTGCGGAAGCACATTGACTATTTAGTTTCGTACAGTATGCCTAGCTCTCCCCGCCATCAAAAAGATGCAGCTCAAATACCAGGCACGGGTCAGTCTGGCGGGTCACTGATCTGCGTCGCTTGTCGAGCGGGCGCTAGACACCGTCTCGGAGGATTTTCCTTTGTAGCGTCATGGAATCTCTACAAAGGGGCCGTGTAAAAGTACAGCATAGCACTGGCACTTAAAGCCGATGGAAAGGTGTTCCTGGCTAGTAAGGCTACCTGTGAGCTGGACGAGACTCGCTCGACAGGCACAACCAAATCAGGCTATTGTATTGCCGAGGTACTGTAAGTGCTGGATAGCAAGCTTGGGGTATCACATTCAACTAAAGTCCACTGACAAGTTGGGCCTGCGCCCCCTCCGAATTTTCAGTGGTTTCGTGCTCCGGAACAGGTACCAGAGCGACTTGTTTACGATGCCTTACTTGCCTTTTGTGTGCCTTCCCTCGGATATGTTTGTCCCAGGTCAACGCGGTGACGAACGTTGAATCACAATAGCTGCAATAATTGCTGACACGCGTATCTTGTGTCGCAGACACACCTGCAGCCTCAGCTCCGGTGAGCACCTCTCTGGCAAAGTCCGAAGTACTGGCCGGTTTGGCCATATCGTTCCCTGCGAGGAAGTCTCGTGTCAAGTCCACAGCCTTGGCCGTGACGCTCTCGGCATACCGGGTGACGTTGGTGCTGTCCAGGACGTAAAGTCTGTCCAGCTTGCCTTCGTCTTTTAGCAGCGGCATGATATATCTCGGCATCCACTTCCTCTGATATTTTGCGTAGCGTCTCGTAGCCGTCTTCATGTTTTCGAGACATCCGATCCTCAGATTCTCGAGCTCTTTACCGGCGATTCCCTCCTCGATCGCCTCCAGGTATGGCAGGAATTCTTTGAAGCCAATAGACTGCCAGATACCCCTTGTAGTGTCAAGAGGGTCCCCGGCTTGTCGTGCGGACTGCGTGTATTTGTTCATTGCGATAATCTCGTCCATAAGGCCGATGTTGACCATCTTGTCGACTCGCTCGTCAAGTCTCTGCTTGAGCGCAGCGCTCTCGGTGTGGACCCAGAACAGTAAGGGATTAGGCCTCGGGTCCAGGTCCTCCTCTTCTGCAGCGGCTTTGGCTGCCTTCCTTTCCTTCTGCTCAGCGTATATCTCGGATGCCCGCCTGCCAGTGGTGAGGAAGATTTCAAGTGAGCGGCGCATTTTTCGTCGATCGTTCGGATGCCACTGGTCGGCTATGACTGGGTCGACCTCCTGAAGCTTCTTTCTGATGGCTTCCGTAGTGTCTTCCAAAATTGGGTGCTCAATGGAATTGTCATGAGTCGGTGACACCGTGGACGGCTCATCGTCGGATACCAGACTGTCCTTGAACAGCAATGCTTTGGTGTAGTAATGTGTCCCACCCACGACGATGGGCAGTCGTCCCCTGCTGCGGATCTCCTTGATGATCTTAGTAGCCTCTTGCTTGAAGAGACCGACAACCCATGTTTCCTCGTCTAAGCTGATGTTGCCGAGAAGATGATGAGGTATGGACTTTTGTTCCTCTGGTGAGACCTTGTTGGTAATAATGGGCAGTCCCTTGTACATTTGCATAGCATCTGCGTTGATGACCTCGCCGTTAAACCGGGCTGCCAATTCCACGGCAAGCTGTAATGGGAAATTATCAGTTTTAAGTGCCTGGTGAGCCCATTGGAGACGAGCATGTTTATATTCTGACACGACTCACTTCTGACTTTCCAGTGCCTGTGGATCCTACTATGACCACCAACGGGTTGGATGGGGGCTTGGGAGCTGACATGGTGGTGGACCATCGTTTACAAATTGAATGCAAGTGTTCAAATGGTCGGATTCGGGTCACAAGAAGTTGGGACATAGGCATCTGGTGAAATGTCCAACATCCATGACTGAAAATAAAGCGTGAGGGCGTGTGTGAAGTTGAATCTTCGGCAGGCTTCTGGCGCCGGGCCGCTTTAGTTCGTGGATAGCACTGCTTACCTAATCAAATGCCAGTTTAGTCGCACGGCTAGGTAGGCCCCTGTCGCAACGACCCTTAGGCGAAAAGACCCCTGTGCCAGAAGCTCATCGAGCCTGTGGAGACTTTCTGTGGACACATCACAAATTGGCCAGGGCTGTCGAGCTAGAAGGCCAGATCACGACTGTCCATTTGAATAACTTGGCTGGTCTTTCTCCCAACCCGACAACTCTCCTTCAACATCTCCTTCGACGTTCCATTTCCTCCCCAGCCGAGCCGTCTGTTGCTCATCTTCCCTTTTCTTCTTCATTCTTGCATGACCCTCTAGAGGAGTTCAATTGCAGACAACAGTTGCCCATCATGAGCAGCCGTAAGTTTGATCCTTGCCCCCAACCCGTCCTCGCGCATGTTGTCCTTGCGCTCGCGCTCGCGACCCACGCCGCCGACTGCCTCAACTGCCCTGAGCATGGCGTCGCGTGTCTCGACTATCTCTGGACGCACAGCTAACATGCGCGCCTCTCCCCCGCAGTACGCTTCCTCGATCTGGTCAAGCCATTCGTGCCGTTCCTCCCGGAGGTTCAGCAACCCGAGACCAAGGTCCCCTTCAATCAAAAGTTGATGTGGACTGGCCTCACCCTCCTGATCTTCCTGGTCATGAGCCAGATGCCTCTGTACGGAATCGTGTCCTCCGACACCTCTGACCCTCTATACTGGCTGCGCATGATGATGGCATCCAACCGTGGTACTTTGATGGAGCTTGGCATCACGCCTATTGTATCCTCTGGCATGGTTTTCCAGCTTCTGGCCGGTACCCACCTGATCGACGTCAACCTCGACCTCAAGTCCGACCGCGAGCTCTACCAGACTGCCCAGAAGCTGTTTGCCTTTATTCTGTCCGCCGGCACCGCCACTGTCTACGTCTTCACCGGTCTCTACGGTCCCCCTTCTGACCTTGGCGCTGGCATCGTCGTTCTCCTGATCCTGCAGCTCTTCATTGCTGGCATGATCGTCATTCTCCTCGACGAGCTGCTGCAGAAGGGATACGGTCTAGGCAGCGGTATCTCTCTCTTCATCGCCACCAACATCTGCGAGTCTATCATGTGGAAGGCGTTCTCCCCGACCAGCATCAACACTGGCCGTGGCCCTGAGTACGAGGGTGCTGTCATTGCTCTCTTCCACCTGCTCATGACATGGCCCAACAAGCAGCGCGCTCTTCAGGAGGCCTTCTACAGACAGAACTTGCCCAACATCATGAACTTGCTGGCCACTCTCGTCGTCTTCGCCGCTGTCATTTACCTGCAGGGTTTCCGCGTCGAGATTCCCATCAAGTCGTCCCGCCAGCGTGGTGCTCGTGGATCCTACCCCGTGCGCCTGTTCTACACCTCCAACATGCCGATTATGCTGCAGTCCGCCCTGTCGTCCAACGTCTTCCTCATTTCGCAGATGCTTTTCCAGCGCTTCGGCGAGAACCTCCTCGTCCGTCTCTTTGGCGTCTGGGAGGCTAAGGAGGGATCTGGCCAGCTGTCCCCCATCTCCGGCCTTGTCTACTACATGTCGCCTCCGTTGAACATGAAGGATGCGCTGATCGACCCTATCCACACTGTGGTCTACATCGCCTACATGCTGACTGCTTGTGCCGTCTTCTCCAAGACCTGGATCGAGGTGTCTGGATCCAGCCCTCGCGACGTCGCTAAGCAGCTGAAGGATCAGGGTCTTGTCATGGCTGGTCACCGTGACCAGAGCATGTACAAGGAGCTGAAGCGCATCATCCCAACCGCTGCCGCCTTCGGTGGTGCTTGCATCGGAGCTCTGTCCGTTGCCAGCGACCTTCTCGGTGCCCTGGGCTCCGGTACCGGAACTCTTCTTGCCGTCACGTAAGTTTTACATGACTCCTGGGTACGCGATTTTGACCAGTATCACTCTTTGCTAACATTATTTCTCTTACAGCATCATCTATGGCTACTTCGAGATAGCAGCGAAAGAGGGCGACCTTGGTAGCATGAAGGGCATGATCATGGGATAAGCTGTATCATCCGTGATCGAGAAAAGAGATTGGGGAGTTGAAGGGAGTGGTGGCACATGTACTCGCTATGCTAGGATTACGTGCCGACCGTTTTTGATATATTTCAACAAAAGCTATAAAAGGGCTGGGTGGGCTTCTTGGGATGGTTTGGTTGGGAAAAGCATCCGGTATACCAGCATGTCCTTTCCGAAGCGCCGGTCTGCTTAGGGACCGACCCAGGAAGAGGCAGCTTTCATAGATGGCGTTGATCGTATTGCGGCATTATTGATATCGTGTCTAGCCCCCAAATACAATGCAAAGCTATCAAATCAGTTAAGGCGTGAAAACGACTGTTTTTTTTGGGTGTCTATCCTACTCTGTTTGCCAGCAATCTCGACTAAGCGACGGAGAGCCTTTGCAATAACCAGATCGGTGGCAGTCAGCCTTTGCTGTCTGGGCTCCACACGTTGTGAATTGCTTTGATTTGGCAATCTACACTGCTGACTTTCAGCCAAAGTATCGCCACAAAACGCCGGAACTATTGATCAACCATCTAGCATGCTGTTGCATGAACAAAAACGCCAGTCTTGTGCCCAATACCAGTGCAGTTGCCTTTGTTCCCTCAAAAACGCCATAGCCCCCAGAAAATATCACCGTGCCTTGTCTATCCCAGCAGATGAATGTTCAACCACCCGGTATCGGCTGTAGACCCAATCAACCCCAACCATCACCTCCTCACTTGGCCAACAGCACCTTGAGTATCATGCCCACCAAACATACCACCAGCGCCATGATGACACGATCGATCCACTGAGGCACACCGCCCCCCACCGCTGCTGCTGGCCGCTGAGCCTGCGCAAGGGGCGCCTGTTGCTGTGGCTGGGGTTGCTGCGCCTGAGCTGGTAGTGGCAGCGTCCTCGTAGGCTGCGGCACAGTCTGGCCCGGCTGCGCCGCGGCCGCCGACAAATCCGCCCTCGGCACCGTCTGCACGAAGCCCTCAGCCAGCTCTGCAATCTCAGCATCCGCCTCTGCAACCGCTGCAGGAGCAGCAGCAGCAGCGCCGCTCTCGCCACCGTTACCACCAGTCGCCGCCGCCGAAGCAGCAGCAGCAGCAGCAGCAGCAGCATTCTTCTCCATCTCATCGCGGAACCCCATCTTCAGCTCAGGCGGCACAACCTCCTCGTTCACTTTCCCGCCCGCCGCCTCCGCCGCCGCCCGTGCCGCCTCCTCACACTCCGCCATAACCTCCTCGTTCGCACGGCCCCCGCACCCGCCGCTGCACTTCCACGCGCGACTTTGCGCGGCCAGCGTGCGCCGCACCGCGTCGCTCGTGTCGAGCCCGCCGAGCTGGCCCTTGGGGTCCGTCTCCATGAAGGAGCGCAGGGCGACGAGCGCCGTGCGCACGCCCCACGCGGGCTGCCAGGTCTCCTCGTGGTGGCCCGAGATGGAGAGGCAGATCTCGCGGTTGGCTTCGAAGCGGCCGGAGGGCGTGAGGAAGCGGAAGGAGGGCGGTCGCAGGGGGTAGGTCGCGGGGAGCACGATGCGCCCGTGGTAGAGGCCGTCGGCGTATGGGGAGTTGGGCGGCCCGCGGAGGGTGAAGTGCCATTCGAAGAGGTCGGATTCGATGGGCGCGGCGGTATAGTCGGGTGAGGGGGAGGCGGAGAGCTCTTGGGCTTCGCGGACTGGAAGGGGGTTGGATTAGTGGTGCTTGGATGGGTTTGCTTAGGAGGTATTACAGGTGTTTGCTGGTGGGATAGGGAAGCGAGGTACTTACGTATGCGTTTGATGGTAGGTGACTTGGTGTTGAACTTGGGAGTTGCCATGGTTGCGACTGGCTGGAGGGAGCTCTCCGAGGTCAGGTTGTATACTGTACAGATGGGCGTGCCCCTGCGCAAACGGATGCAGAGAGGACACCCTGTTGTCCCTTGAGTGTGGAGACTGTCATATATGGTTGACAGCTGGACTTGGCTACAATGGTTTGGAGGATTGGTGTTGCTTCAAATTTGGTGCTCTCTTTCTGTTGTTGCAAGGTGTCTTGATGCCAGCCAGAGAAGGGTAGGGGTAAGGTGTGCTAAAGTAAGGTTGCTTCCACGGCTCTGATGACGAATGAGGAGCCCCACATGTTTGCGATTAGCGCAGGCATGTGCTATTTTCAGGGGTCTGCAGACTGCTTTAGCTTTCGCTTAGTACTCCGTAAGTAACTACTTAATGTGGAAATGTATGGAGTAGAATTAATGGTTTACACTTGAAACCAAAACTCAAGTCAACTTGCGCTCTCCATCTGATGTGTTGAATTAGTACTTCTACCTAGGTATTTGCTTCTCACTACATCTCCACTCTGCATCCCAATGTCAAATACTAAGTAGTCAAGTTGTGTACAAGTGTTGATGGCAAGCACAAGCCTGATGAAGGGCATGATTACTACACAAGCAGAGCAGGGAAATGTGCCATTAGTCTTGAAAAGGGAAAGGAACCAGGCAATGACAAATGTCAATGGTGCCAAAATGAAGCATGGTGTGGAGATTTCGTTGTCAGTGTAAGACAGCTAGACAAAGTCCATGGCAAATTTACAGAAGTAAGTAATCGTGCTCATCAGGTCAGGAGAAAGATGGGGACGCCGAAATTCAGGCGTCTGTTACTGGTACCCAGGTAGGAGCAGATATTGATGCACCCGGGCAGGAAATGCTAGGTACATCTCAAGAAATTGTGCTTCCATGCCAACAGCTTTGTTTAGCCACTTTCGACATAATTTTTTACACGCCTAGGTGTACGCTCTTGCTAGCAGCGTCATCCAGGCATATGCAATTACCTGACATTACCTGGGTACTGAGCATTGTGTAGTTCTTCTAAGTATAATCAAACGATTGCAATTCAAGTGACTGTTCAAGATTTTGACAGTAGCCTTTAGCAATTCTTTGCAGAAGGATAAGAAGAAAACCAGTTCCCTGCACTTTGAATCAAAAATACCATCCATCCGCTTTGTAGCAGGCCAAATGTCCCCATCCAAGTCAGTATATACATGGATTTCTTCAAACATTGATGCTATATGCAAGAGTGATCTCTGGACACTCAGCAGGAAGTGAGTACCTAGGTAGTAGTCTATTGCATAAGAAGTAGCAGAAGGTCGGGGCAACCTGGGCAAGTGATGGTAGTGATGTCTCTGCTCTGGCCTCCTTCCTCCCAAATCAGACAATCCCGGACCATACGGTCCATACCCCCAAGTCTCTCGAGACAACAAGAACTCAATGGCAGCAAGTTTGTCAAGACAACCTGATCCTGTTCAAGTAAATCAATTTGGAGGTGGGGTCCAGCAATCGGACAGACCTTATAAGTGCCTAGGTCGTTGCAGGTTTCTGGGACAACCCTTTCCCTTCCTCTCACCCTCTTCTAACACCTCTCAACTTCCCTTTTCGAAACCCTTCAACCCCTTCCATCATATCTCCCCACCACTCAGATTCCGGTCCGTTTACACTATTCGTACACTCTAAATCCAACCTTTGCCGACAATTTGGCCACTGGCAAGAGCAGCACGTACGTAACTTCCCTTGCGTGCGACACCGCCGTCTACCTCCTACAGGAAGCATAGCCTGTTCCGCAGAGACGCGAACCAAGTAAGGAGTAGAGTCTCACTTCTATTTGAGGCAAAGCGTCTCACATACCCTTAGCTGGCCTCGCGGCTTCAGCATGAGCCTCGCACCACCCCGCCGAGCCGGCGGCGACGGCGATGTCAAGCACAAATGCATGTACTGCAAACAGATCTTCGACGACAGCGACGCCCTGAGAGACCACAAGATCAAACTGCAAGAACAAGAGTGGGCTGAGGCCCACCCAGACAAGCCGTACATCGTGCACAACTACTGCCAATTTTGCGACTGCGACTCCATCACATCTGCTGCTGCTCGAGAGCACTGGCTTCAGGTGAGTGCCGCACCCAACGTCCCACAGCTTCTGGTCACTTCTAGTCCGCTTCCCGACACTGACAGCCAGCTAGTACCACTCTCAGAAGCAGGATGTCAACTGCCCCGGCTGCAACAAGCACTTCGTCCACTTTTCCTCTTTCGTGCGCCACATTGAGTTCCACGACTGCGCTTTCATCTCCAAGGATGACGTCGCGGCCCGCTGCCAGAAGGAGCTGGACTTTGCCAGGGCTCTCCAGCGTCTGGATCGCCAGGGACGAGGTGTTAACCGCATGAAGGATTTCAGCGTCTTCCTCGATCCACACCCCGCGGAGCAGGATGTCCACCTGCCGGCGAGACTTGCCATCGAGAACGGCCCGTCCGCTCAATGGCCCGGTGATACTAAGGAAGCAGTTCCTGAAGAGTCCGACTTCCCGCGACTGGGACACAACGAATACCGACACGGCGGCTCCAAAGTCCCAGACTTACTGACCGGGGACGAGGTCCAGCCTGTGGAGGGCAAGGCGAATGTCAATTGCTGGACTGTGGGCGAAAAGCCATTCGCCAAAGCCCCTCCTGCTCGGAGGCCTACCCACGAGCAGACGATGCAGCTGCAGACACTGTGGCAGAACGAGGAGATGGAGCGAGAGCAGAAGGCCATGGTGCGTGCCCAAGCAGTGGTCAAGTCCGATCCTCGAGACCCGGAAGGTCAGGACTTTGACCCAAACCGGCTGTACTGCAAATACACCAAATCCTACAAGTGCCCCATCTGCAAGACCAAGTAAGTGAAAGCGTGGAAGATGATCAATCGAACTTTAACCTGGTCCATATGGCTGACCTTCAAATCAATCAATAGGAAAGGGTACAAGTCGTGGCCCGCTCTTCAGCAGCACATGCAATCAGCCGCTCACTCTTTCACCAAGACCGTATCTTGCCCCAACTGCCTAGACAACTTCTCCCACTTGTTCGCTCTCGCAGCGCACGTGGAGTCGGCCGACAAGAAGTGTCAACTGAGGCACAGCGACGTTTTTGAGATCTTCCTGGGTCAACTCACCTGGAACTTGATCGAGGTGAAGGGCACCAACGCGGGTAACAGGCCCAGGTTTGTGATCTCAGAAAAGGCGAAGAACGACTTCGGCCCTGTGAAGCCTGCTCAGGGACAGCTCACCTTTGACCACCACCAGGTGTATGGCGCCCGCCCACAACTCACCCAGGGTGCGCTCAGTTCGCATCACAAGGCTTCGTCTCTGGCAGCCCAGAGCCAGGCCTCGGTCACGGCTTCTCGCGCTTCTTCGAGCGAGTTCCCATCGCTTCCAAGTCAGCAACGCCCTCAGACTCAGGTCGGGCCTCCCAACATCGGCGATGATACCCATTCCCAGTATGAGAGCCAGCAAACCAGGGCTTCCAATTACGCTCCAGCGCGCCAGATGCAGAGTCAACGCGAGGATCAGATCCGCCCACCTCAGTATGCTGACGATGGCCGTGTGCTGTACCAAGCACAGCCCCCGCGAGATCTGCATCAATCTACGTCACGCCAGGGTCAGGTCCAGAGCCAGAGCCAGAGTCAGGCAGCTCAGGCTCAAGCCCAGCAGTCGCAGTATGGAGGTGTTGGTCGTGCGGCATACCAAGCCCAGCCCCCGAAGGTGCCAAATCATGCTGCACAACCCCAAGGTCAGAGGCAGGGTCAGCAGCAGCCTCAGACTGGTATGAAACAGCAGACACGGCCCCAATGGCAGACTCAGGCACAGGGACAACAGCCAAGTCGCAATTTGGGCACCGGCCTCACGGCCGCGGCACTTGCCAAAGTCTCTGCATATCCTGGTGCTTCTCAGCGCAAGGACGAAGAGGATGCCGCGTGTTGGAGTGATGCCGGTGACGCCGGTGATGCAGGCTGGTAGACAGCCTGGGCGCGAGGTTGCATCCTGCGGGTCGTTGTTTTCTCGATGCAGAACATAGTACCTTTACCCATTGTTTGGAAGACACCCAACTGATCTCAACCGTGGAACTTGCTGAGGGTAACTACTCCGGGTTCTCCCAGTCTCCAGGTGTTGCTTTTCAGACACTACCGATGCATGTCATGGCGGGGGGAGTGGGTAGGCGTCTTCGTTGGCTTTTTTGCTTCCCCGACGGCTGGAGCTTGATCCACCTGCGGAGCATATCGATTTCGGTGACTGCTTGTTCGGAATGCCATAATTCAGACGGATAGTTCGACAATGGAGTCACAAACAGATAGGCCAGATAGAAAAAACACGATTATTGTCATGAGCTTTTAATTAGTGATTGCTGTGTCGTGCTTGTGAGCGACACGTTTTGTCGGCGAGGAAGATCGTGGAGAGGGATGACCTAAGTCTGTCCCAACTTCAATGTCTCGGTGATAATCGTGAGGCAGGCAAGCGGTGCTCTCAGATTCCAGACAGTCTCTGCGTAACTGCACTGAACGTCACGCAGGAAAACGTGACAAGGCTGTACAGCTGCTCTGGACTTCGAGACAAGACCAAGCCCCTGTTCCGAGGCAGCCGGCAGCGCCAAGACCTCTAATGCGAACCCAATCCGCATTGACCCGCAGCACTTCAGCCTCAACGACGACACGTCAATCATCCTCACGAAGGTCGAAAAGTGCTCCCGTAGTGTAATGTACACGGACTACTCCATATCGAGATCGGAATGACAGCTGAGTACCTACCGATAGAATCATACTGACAAGACCTAAGTTGACCGCATTAAATTGACTAGACTTAGTATCGTAACAAACAGTGTTGCGTGTTGTGCCGCATGGCGTTTGGGGTCCAGGTCCCTTTCCCTGCAAAGCCCATTCACCACTGGGTCTGCCACTGGCTACTGGCCAAGTGCCTTCGAGCACATAGGATCCAGCGTCTCCTTGTGCCTTACCCTTGTGCGTCTCCTTGTGGCTCCTTGTAGCCAAGGACACGCCATGTCTTCGAGCATAGAAAACTTAGCGTCCCCTTGCGCGTCTCTCCTTGCGCGTCTCCTTGTGCCCTCCAAGTGCAGGAAATTCCCTCGGGCGTTGATGATTGTGCGTCTCCTCGAGCGTCTCCTTGAGCGTCTCCTTCGCGGTTGAGTCAACCAGCAGCTCCATCGCCAAAACCCCGAAGCGGATATGACCACCACGATGTCCTGCCTGGCACTTCCTGTGTATTATTTTTGCCCACGTGTGCGCCGTGTACTCGTCCTGAAAACCCGAAAGATTTTCATGCGAATCCTCATCCGTGACGAGAACGTCACTAAAATGGTCATCATCATAAATCCATTCGTGGAAATCCTCCGATTTCACCTCAATGAACCGGCAGCAACGACCTCGAAAGGTTTGCCAGTCAGGAGGGACCTACATTTGCGCCCTTCGCCTCAGTCGATAATCGATGAAAAAAATCCTTTCCAGAGTGTTCATTTGTGCTCCGAACCCTTTACGCAAATCGCGTGAGTGACGCCGCCACTGCTGATGCCACCTTGGATCGTATTCAACGGCGATGTGCTTCAGTGCACATGCCCATTCTTGGGTCGACTCTGCGACTTGCAGCTCCTTCAGCCGCTGATGCTTTGGCCTTTCTTGAGGCGGGTTGAAATGCGGCAGGCAGTCCATTGCCGCCCACATTGTCGCCTGCCTATCAGTCCAGCCTAACGTCGAATTTCCGATGTGGCCTCGCGGCCACTGCAGGATCAGCAAATCCGAAGACGTACGAATCGTCAGATATTGCTGCTCGCCACGTATCTCGCGTCGGAACCCCATGGTCACGCTGACGGGCGGGGGCAAGCCCCGCGCACGCGACGAGCCCGGCATGGGGTGGTACCAATGTGCCATTCTTGCCCACGATGCTTTGCACGCCGTCCAGAGCCCCGAGTTGTCCATGTTTGCAGAGCGGTTGTTGAGGAGTCAGGAATGTTCGCGGAGCCAGGGGTGTCCGCAGAACTGCGATTTGAGTGGCGCGCCGAGGCCCACCCCCGGATACCTCTTCGAACGATGAATATGGGCCCGCAGCGAGTCTGCAATGATACTTAGGTCGCGGAGATCGCTGTCTTTCCTGGATTTATTATAGATGGAGAGGAAATGGGCTGCGGGCTGGTCATCTCTGATCGCGTGATCCCAGATCTTGTCCTGTAATTCCACAGGGAGGTTGCCAAAGAGTTCGAATCGGTCACAGACAATTGTTGTCTTCTTGGTGGCAATACTGATAAGGCTTCTGTTGGACTCCGATCCTCCACTGGTGATGGATTGCAGGTAGGTGTTGATGTTGAGAGTGATAATGAGACTGCTGAGGATACTGTCTTCAGTGTCCAGAGGAGGACCAGGGAAGAGACGGAATGGATACATTTTGAAATGGTGTTTTGGAATTTGGAATTTCTGGTAACTCTTCGATGAAGAGAATACGGGGTGATAATTCAGGATTGAGGATAGTGAACAAGTAGTCAGGTGGTGGTGGTTGTATGACAGAAGATATGATGGGCTCAGTTTGACGTTGGTGCTTGAGTAATGGGTTGAGGTCGGGGGAGGGAAGAAAAATCAAAAATCCGATTCGAGTGGAACCAGGCCTCTTATAGTAGCAGAACTATCGGTCACCGGTAGTAAAGGCATAAAAGTCTTAAGTGTTCTCGGATATGTTAATTTGGTTAGCCACCAGGGCTACCAAGTTAGATATACCTTAGCGTTGGTGGTGAGCTGCTCCACAGGTTACGGACGCCCATTCCTCATTTTCCGAAATTTTCGTTTTTTAGGTATTTCCACAACTTTAAGCCACTTATGAGGGGCGTGGTTCTATACCCGTCATCCGTATGCTTTTCACAAAAGCCCCTCCAGAAAGCTTTCTAACAATTCAATAAAGCTGCATATAGGCTTAAAATGATCGCAATTAAATAGCGATAATGCTTCGATTTTAAAATTATTTGTTTTATTAGAGCGTTATTGAAAATAGTGACTTAGAAGTTTGAAGCATTAATTTTGAAGTTTTTATGTTTCATTACGAGTCAGGGAAGGCAAGGATCGAGGTTTATCTCACGTCTAAAGTAATCAATCGGCTAGCCCCACATTCTCGGGCTCAAAGTGATGATTAGTGAGATAACAATTTCTAAGATACCCTTGTCCAATCTACCCGACATGACTCGTATAGAATTCGAATTTCAATATCAACGCTTCAAACTTCTAAGTCACTATTCTCAATAACGTTTTAATAAAATAAATAATTTTAAAATCGAAGCATTATCGCTGTTCAATTGCGATCATTTTAAATCTATATGCAATTTAATTAGATCGTTGGGAGGCTTTCTAGAAGGGCTTTTACGAAGGCTATTCAAAGATAAAGTATAAAGTCTATACATACGCTAGGGTAAATATATCAAAATCATCGTCGCAAAAGTTTGGAAATTCCTAAAAAACGAAAATTTCGGAAAATGAGGAATGGGCGTCCGTACCAGGTGCCCTTTCCCCGCCTCTCCCACGCACAGCAAAAAAAAAAAAAAAAGGGAGAGGGGGGGGGGAAGGGGGGCATTTCATAGCCTCGTAGAGAGTTGTTGAAGATCTGTTGTTCATCCACCCTGTTCAGAGGAAACGTGAACCTTGAACTCACCACCGTCAGCCAGGTCCAAGAGAGAGGAGTAGTGGAAGCACAAAATAATCAGATCAAATCCATCTCACTTAGATTATTCTTTTGCCATCAGATTCAGAACATACAAATCGAACAAAATGGAATGTACTGTAAACTGTGCAATGTACCGCATATGGATGATTATCAACTCTCACTCTAGAAAAATGGAGCTCGCCGTAAGGGAGGTTGGCACAGCACAGGAGCGTCAGTCTGAAGTCATCGGACTTAAGCTATCAAGTTAGTCAGCACTCTCCCCCATTTTAACAATAATCTGGTATTATGTTTAGACACATTAGAGGCCGATAGGACTCAAAGATGAGATTGAGGCAGTCTTCAAGTTACATTCGGCGCCGGAGTCGATGTTGCCGTTGCTCTTGGTCATTGGGTAGCATCAGCGCTGGGTCGCCGTCCCCAGCCTGTCCAGCCTGCCAGCCCGCCATTGTTGGATGCTCAGGGTTCCCATAGTGTTCCCAACCTTTTTAAAATTCCTCTCACAAATTTTGAATCACGAATTCAGCCCAACAATGTCTCCTACATAGTTGCCCTATTTCTAGCCCCCGCTATCCTCGGTTTTCAAAAGCATTGCCATCCGTGGACCGTACATATGGATGTGCTGTACCCCCAGCACGGGCAGATTCTGTCGAGAAGATTTAATGGAACGGTCTTGAAACGAATGAGCTGGGCGCCCAAAAGAAGTCTGATAACTGCTATGAAAAGGCCTAAGTCTGAAAGCCAAAAGAGTGTGGCGAAGAGAACTAGGAATACAGTAAAACCTGGCTTAGATGTGCTACATTTCTCGACACATTCTCACTCTGATCTCACAGCCACAACATCAGTAACGATTGTGCTCCGGTCGATTATGCGTAGCAATACGGCGCCCGCCACACATTTATTTACTCCAAGTATACCATGAAGTGGTTAAACATACTCAGTACGGACCGCCGGTGCCGGCACATTTAGACCCCAGACTCCAGAGACATATCAAATTTTATCTGCAGCAGCCACCCAAACACAATCCCCTCTTATGTTGATTGTCCTCTTTCGATCAAAGGTTGCAATTCTTTGTCATCCTTAATCGCATGCGGTGCTGCGTTGATTCAATTCCTCGTTAGTAATTATCGGCTCATAATTAATTGGATGGAACTTACCTAGGTATGGTGTCACTCACCGGCAGACCCTCCCGAGCAAGAATTGGCGTACCACTCCATCGCACTACCTACTAAGTAGGTAATTTCTTTCTCCAATATTGCATCTTCCCCAACCTCGAAGGGAAGGCCACAACTGTCACAGAAAAAATTGCTCAAAACAATGTATTCTGAAATCACTGGAACTTCTTTTTCGCAAAAGGAGCAGACCCAACCGAACTTCGTCAAAGTCATTAGGAGACATTCCTCATTGCCTTCGCAATAGCTATTGACTGTGGTCTGAACGAGGAGGGAACCAGGGCATCGCTCCAGTCTTCCTTCCTGATCGTAAGATGCATTTCCACGGGCAGTTTCGCATTCAGCTGCGGTTTCGGGAACCCAGAATCTTCGTATTTGGTGCTCGCATGCCCATTTTTGTTCAACGTACTGGCACATGATGTAAAAGGTGCCTAGATATAAAGTTGAGGCCGATATCAGTTGTTCATTTAGGTGTGTCTTGGAGGTAGTGTAGTGGCTGAGAGCTGGGTATGGTCGACGATCTAAAGGTTTGGTCTCAAAGTGCGATAATGGAAGAAAGCTCAAGGGAAGCGGCGGGACCTGGAGAGCAGCGTGATATAAATATCTTTGGTAAAATCAATGCCTCAGGCTGCCAAGGCATCATGTGGAATACCAGAACATGAACGAAAACGCTGGTGCATCACCTGCAGCATCGGAAGAAGACTTAGTATACTAATACTCCCTGCTGCCTATCAGCTTCGGTGCTGGACCCACAAATCCTTGCTCACATCTCTTCTACGAACGTTGGTCCGCAGTTTTCAGTGGGCACCGCCTAAGCCAGAAACCTTTCATTCCAACGACGACGGTGATCCAACAACAGCGGCACCAACAATGATCCAACAGCGGTGCTCAAGGCAGCCAACAGCAGTGAGCCATGTGTAGGACATCATATGGACAAAATACGTGGAGTATGAGGCTGCGCTGCTTGACAGGAGATCCCTTCACTTGAGTAAGCATGAGGCGCCGACATTGAATGAATGCGAGCCACTCCCCGGGTTTTTGAGTGGTGAGGGTAACACATGAAGCCACGTGCCGCTTTGAGGCCCCCACGGAAGGTAAGGACAGTGCGCTTATCAGAGCTTGACAACTCGAACGCGCCGTGTCTAATCAAGAAGATAGAATTAATTGCTTGAGTTGCAGTCAAACTCTGGGGATAGAACTTACCTAATCACCTTAAAGAAGGAGAAAAACACGCCAAGATGTCGGCTGTGGTTTCAGGTCGGCCCGCGGCGGCGGGCGCCACATCCGCATGACGACCCACTTCAGCCTCAACGACGACATGTCATCAACCCTTGAAGGTCCCTTGGAGTCAGTCCCTGTACTCCGTACTGCGTATACTACCAACAACCTCACACTTGCCGGCTGCTATTTTTTGCTTGTACGGAGTCACCCGTTGCTCTTTGTTATAACATGGTTCCTCTAGCTTGAGCGCCTCGCCTCCTCTCATTCTTCCTTCCCAAAACCGATGGAAAGGCGCCGTTCCTTCGACATATCCTCAGAGATGGCTCGATGGGCCAGGCGGATCGAGCGCTGTTGCTGCCGATGCGCCACGTACTTTCCCTTGCTATTCGTGTATGGAATGACCACTTGGGCCATGCTAGTCGACTGTAGTATAGGCTACAACGCGCAAAAGTCGACGTGGATAGGTACGCGCGTGCTCGTGCTGCCCCCTCCCCCACCCGGTGTAACCTTCCCTGGCAGTGCCTCTCAGAATAAACGACTCGAGCGACTCTCGCTAACTTGATGATGGCTTCTGCTCAATCACAGGCTTCTGGTCCTCCACCGTAGCAATCGTCCTCTGGGTCCTCCTCAACTGGTCCTACTCCGTCGCCGTCTTCACCCCGCCGGGCTCGACCACCAACGACTCCGGCTACAGCACCCTCCCGACCCACGAGTCATCCCATCCCTCCCGAACTACTCCGACCAACACACTCACCGTCAAATCCAATGGCGAAATACGCTTCTGCAAAAAGTGCCAAGCGCGCAAGCCAGACCGCGCCCACCACTGCTCGACCTGCCGCCGCTGCGTGCTCAAAATGGACCACCACTGCCCTTGGCTCGCCACCTGCGTCGGCCTGCGCAATCACAAAGCCTTCCTGCTCTTTCTCATCTACGTCTCGCTCTTTAGCCTGTGGAGCTTTGCCATCGCTGGCAGCTGGCTGTGGGACGAGATCGTCAGCGACGTCACCTACGTCGAAACCCTCATGCCTGTCCAGTACGTTGTGCTGGCCGTCATCGCCGGCATCATCGCGCTTGTCGTTGGTGCGTTTACACTATGGCACATCATGCTGGCGGCCAGGGGCCAGACCACCATCGAGTGCCTGGAAAAGACGCGCTATCTAAGCCCGCTGCGCCGCACCATGCAGAACGCCTACACCGCGCAACACACTGAGGGCCGCGGCGTAGCGCTGCCGCGCTACGGCCAGCAGCTGCTCGACATGCACCAGGATATCTTACCGGGAGTAACACGGCCAGAAGAGGGCGAAGAATTGCGTGAGCTTGCGCCACCATACAACAACTACGACGAAGAAAGCGGCCACGGCAATGATAACGGCACGTCGACACTATTGAATGGCATGCCGCGACACATGTCCTACGACGAGCTCGAACGCGCCCGCGCGCGCAAGCGCTACGAAGAATACCTCGACGATCAAGACAGCAGCAAACTCCCCAACGCCTTCGACCTCGGCTGGCGCCGCAACCTGCGCCACCTCTTCGGCCCGACCCCGTACCTCTGGGCCTTCCCCATCTGCAACAGCACCGGCGACGGCTGGCACTGGGAGCCCAGCCCCAAGTGGCTCGAGGCACGGGACCGCATCCAGCGCGAGCGGGACGAGCAGCGGGCACGGGAGCGTGCAGCAGGCTGGGGCGCGCCCGAGGAGAATAGCATGGCCGCGCCCGTGCCGGTGGAGTGGAATCCACCGCTGGGCGGGGCGGGCAGGCACTATGCCGGCCCGGATCCGCCGCATCGCCCGCCGACAAAAGCCGATAAGGTGCTGGGGCGGGACCCGAACTTGTACGCGGACGATCCGCTTATGGGAAGCGCGAACCGGCAGCAGCGGGCGAGGGGCCCCACATCCGCGGGACCCGGGGCGGTCAAGTCGGTGGATATTTATGGGGATACCGAGAGCTTGTTTGATACGAGCAGTAGTGAGATGGAGGATAACGACGGGGATGATGGGCTATTGTTTGTGGAGGACGAGGCAACTGGGGACGAAATTGGACGACCGGCCCCGGGGCCGATGCACTCCGCGAAGAACAAGCCGACGAGCCCGACCAATCCGTTCCATCACTCGGGCAGTGGAACTCGGCTCGGCGGTGGAGTGAGCGGGTTGTTGCGGAAAGCGTCGAATAACTCGCTTGCGGCTGCAGCTGCCGAGAGGAGAAGGCAAGAGGAGGCTGAGGATGATGGTGTGGACTAGAGGGGCGGAAGCAGGAAGAGGAGGAATGTGCTTGGCACGATTTTGAATATAGGAGATTTTGAGTGGATCATGGAAATATATAATTGGTTCAAATTTGGACTCGACTGGTTGGACTGTCTGGGGTTCTCAAAGACGTTGCGCGGCTTCTTAATTCTCTGCTAGCTTAGCTTGCATGGCATGGCGTTGTTATCTCGTTCTCTTCCAAAAGATCGTTTCTGGGTTTTGACATTGAGAGCGACATATTGCGTCTGATAATACGACTACTAGATACGTAACAGCTGTGTGGTATGCGACGCACGACATCTATTCCAGCCGCCAACGACAGCCGCCAAGCATAGTCAAAAGAGAAGCTCGCACATCCAGACGTGGAGGAAATCCTCCGGGGCAGGAGCAATACCTCCGGCTGCGCACGGATGGCATGTCAGTCTCGTCGCGTCGCCTTTCCTCCAAGTCATCGCTCCTCGGCATATTCGGATCCCAGCGACGCTCCGTCGTCGCGAAAGCCCCGATGCGATATAGATACGATAGTCTACTCAGCCCTATTGAAACGACGCAGGGCCGATCTGGCGTCTGGGCAAAAACGAAAGGGGGTGCTTCCTTGCCGGGCGGATGATCATCCTCGCGAAAAAGGCTCATTCATATGCAAGTGACGTGCTCGAGATCTCCGGGGTTTTCATTTTGCCTGGGGAGGATCTTTCCGGAAGTGAGGGGAGGTTACATTGTGTTAAGCTTTTGGGGAAATTAAGCAGATCTTGTAAGATGTTATAGTACATTGTATTGGGAATACAATAGCGATTTATCTATACCCATGTGAGTACTTAGAGGTACAAATCTCCTCTCCGCTGGCGGGAAATAGGTTTCATGCGAACTCCGTGCTGGCTGCGGAGGTTCTCGCGGCGCCGGGACTGGCCCATGAGCGGATACACGTGGCTAGGAGAATGGGTAATACCGTGAGATAGCATCCAAAGCAAATCAGGGACCTGGGGTTTTCGATACCTCGCAGCATTACTCTCATGTTCCGAGCCAAGTCTGGGTAGACAGATTCTGTGAGTCATCTTGGAACTTCGATATAGGTACGCTGTAAGTTCCAGCGATGATGGAACTTAGCGTCGTTGGCGTAGGGATCGGGGTTTATTGAAGTCAGAGGATGAAGCCGGTCAGCCGTCAGCTGACGGGACAGGTGGAAAACTGAAGGGTCAGGGAGTATATACTGCGTCCGAACATGACGTGGGCTGGCCAATTGTCCTCGTCCTTCTGGATTTTCACTGTGTCTGGCTAATTACAGTACTCGATGACCTTGCGTAGATAGCCTCTCTATCCATGACCCCAGACAGCAAGTTATCTGAGATGCGCGGTTGGGCTTATCCGTCAACCATCGAGAATGGAAATATTAAGGCTCCGGTCCGGCCAGGCTCGGTTCTCCCTCCTGCCTTTTGTAGTCCGGCATCACAGAAGACCGGACTATCTCCACTACAAACGTGGCTGCTGTCAACACGGCTTCGCAACACGGTGACCGATTGAGGATGGACGAGAGAGTTATGAATCGGTGGTAAATGCCCTAGGCTGGTTTCTTTGTCAGATTGTGGCAGTAATACAAAATTAAGTACAGGTAGAAGATGAACTTGATGGGTCAATACATCCTCCCATTCGTCGATAACACTTCTGTATGTCCATGACTTTTCTTTGTAGGTATAAGTTCATTGTAGTAGATCCAGTAGTAGATAGATAGGTTGGTAGTCATGCCCAGTCTCCCCGGTGCCCATCTCTGCCTGCCCTTCTACAGTGGACCACCTTCCTCCATTTCATAAACGGGACAGACAGCCTGTGTCCTCCCTATCCTCATGTTCTGTCAGGGAATTTTACATGGAACCCAGTAGAAATGCCAATGAAAGACCATGAGGGAAGAAGTAATGAGCAAAAACGCCGAACGAATGCAGAGGTATTGTGTTGTTCCCATTTCCCATCCGAAAACACAAAAGCGCACAAACGCAATGGATATCTCTGTCCCCACAATTTCAGTTATTTTTTTTTGGTTGCCCCGTCTCGCCAATGTTCCATTCCGCCCAAGATACTCCATTGTGGTGGTCATGATCAATTGACAAAAGAAAGAAAGGTTGAAGGAGCCAATCCCATGCAAAATGTTGAGGCCCGGAAGAAAAAAAACCTCAGCTCGATGATGTATGTCCAATGCCACTGTTGCGCCTGGTCCTTGTATGCTGGAGAATGCTCGGTGTCATGTGCACACAATTGCTGCTGCTGATGGTATCATATGGCCGAGCCCATTTTCTCAAGCGGAGCCTCGGTGTGAACGTAAAGCTATCACGCATGGAATGAGCACAACAATAAAGAACGCTGCAGAGGCTTCAAGCCCTGGAACTGTGAATGTCGAAGAAAAGAGCTCGCTCGTATATGTTGTACATCTGGTGCCTGCCGCTTTGAAAGACGGATGATGGTGGAGTAGTAGTAGTACAGATGATGATGGCAATTGTGCATCACTTAAAGTCCTGCGACGAGACCTGTGGTGACGGGGCTGACTCCTTCTCAGGGAGGGGCTTGGGGCTCTGGTCTTTGCGGTTGAAGACCGTTCGGCCAAGGCTCTTGAGCTTGTTGGAGTTTTCGGCTTCGGTCTCATAGTCGACAAAGATGGTGGTCATCGGCTCCACCTTGATGTGACAGAACAGCGTCGAGAACAGATAGCGGTCGCCGTTATGGTCATGTAAAGGCAGGGTACGGTAGCCCTGTTTGAGGCTAGTGAGCTTTGCAGTGTAAGTCGCGACGGCGGGCGACCGGTCGTTGTAGTTGCCGCCATCCGAGAGCTTCACAGACCAACGGACGAAAACAAGGTCGGGGTACTTGGTTCGAAGATCGAATGTAAAAGTTCTTTCGAACTGAGGGTTGAAGCCGTTGTCCCGGATGACTTGGGTGCGCTTTTTGAGAGGCCGGCGCAGAGGCTGACCATGAGCATCTTGCTTGTCCCGCTTGTCGTCGGCGGAGAAGACTTCGATCTCGATGTACGGATCCACAGTTCGGCGATCTCCAAGGTTGGCAGGGCGCATGAGCTGCTGGGCCGAAATCATCTCGATTGTGAAGCTGACGGTCTTGCGCTCCCGCTTCGTGGCAAGCTCCTCCGACACCATCTGGATCTCCCTGAAGGAGCGGGGCTTCAGAACGTAGCCGGACCCGTCCTTGCCACCAGCGAACATAGCCTGGTTGAATTGCATTCCCAGATCGAAGGTCTGCCAGTTCAACGCTGCCATCTGGACACCGCGTCTCCAATAGATCATCGGGTCGAAGTTGTTCGACGTGATGCGGTGCTGGCCTGGGTAGACACGCATGAAATGGCGCATGTTGTGGCGGAAAAGTGCCGCCTTGCTCGCCTTGGTAGAGCTGTTGTTGAAGAAAGTCCGCTCCTTGAAAGACAGGATGTGGTTGAATATTTTGCAGTCCGCGTCATCGAAGCCACGGAACTTGATTCCAAGACAGTAGACGCCAAGTTCGCCGAGGACCTTGGTGATTTTGCTCTGTTTGGATTGGACAGTCTTCTCCGTGCCGCTGTCATCGCTCGAGCTGCTGCTGAGGCCGTCTTGTGCGTCGGAGATCTCCCCTTCGTTGATAGTATTGACGCGACGACTGCCGCCACGTCGATCGGCCGGGAAATTGGGGCTCAGGAGTGGACTGTTCGGGATAGATGTCTCGGGCGCTGCTGTGGGCCGGGAGAATGGCGACGTCAGGCTGTTGCCACGGCGTCTTCCTGCGCTCGAAATGGCGCTCTTTGGCTCGTCAAGGTTCGGCGACTTGCACTTGACCAGAATACGGCCCTTGAGCTGCTCCGGAGTCGGAAGTTGGTTGTCGACGCCCTCGAGCTTCTCCGTCACAAGCTTGTCGCCAAAGATTTCCTTCATGATGCTGGCCATGACTTCTTGCTGAGTCGGATTGCAGTGGACCTCTAGAGAAACCCACAACGGATACTGAGATCTGAAGAAGGCGTACTTGTTGATGGCGGCGATGACTTCGCGGAATTGGATCTGCGTTGTCAACAACGTCTTTCCGTGAGTGACGATCGGCTGGTTGTCAGGCCCATCCCAGCAGTCGACCTCGACACAGCGACAGCCGCGCATGAGAGCCGAGATATAGCCCTCGATGCTGGAAGTGTCGGCGACCTGTCGACCAATGAGATAGGTGTTGTGAGAACTGGAGATGTAGTACTCGTTGACTGGACGGTCAAGTTCGCAGATCTGGGGGACGGCCTCAATGGGGGTGTTATGAATGGAGGTGAGGTAGCGTGCCAGTGATGCTTGTGGCATCCGCGGCTCCTCTGACCTGCCCGACTCGGTCTCCGACCTCGTACTTGGCCGGCTGAACTGGTTGAAAATGACTTCCTGAGCAGCAAGGTCCGTGACGTCTTCATTTTGTACATCCCGGAGGAAGGTGATGAAGTCCTGAAAATTCAGCCCGTCTTCATGGCCTGAGCTAGTCATGCGGTACAGTTCGCGAATGTCATCTCTCTGAGCCATGAGACGAACGAACTCCTGGAATTCGTCGTAGTTGAGTGTCCCAGTTCCTGTTTTGTCGGCGCGGTCGAATGTCAACTTCAGGGAATCTTGAGACACGTGAATGTGCAAGTTGCGACAGACTCGCTCAACACCAGCAAAGTGGATTTCTTCCTCGACAGGCGGGTTCTCAGGATACAGCCTGGTCATCTCCTTGCGCCAGTACACCTTGATGGCCCGATCATTGAACGCCATCAGAGAAGTCATGAGCTCCTGGCGATGTTTTGATAGGGCATCCAGTGTCTCGACCCACCACTGAAATTGTTCGTCGTTGTCCGCGATGAGGTGCATGGCCTTCTGTCGCTTGTCCGGCACTGCGTACAGGATGGTGAAGAAGCGGGATTCCTCCGACTCGGCCACACCACAATCCAAGCGGTACTGACGAATGTCTGGCGCAATTCGGATCTCCTTGATGTCGTCGATGTACACACTTTTGGAAGGCCGGTTCTTGTCCCAGAAGATTTTGCCAGCCTCTTGGTCCAGGGCAAGGTTCAAACGCTTCCTCCGCTTGGTAGACACCTTGGAGATCGAGGTGCCCTGTGTCAGCATGGGAGGAGCGATGGGTCCAATGTGAATATCCGCGGTTGAGGCTGTGGATGTGGCAGCGATAGATGGTGCGCCATAGGTGGGGGAGAAGTCCTGTACGGGCAGGCCCTCAGTGATGGGCATGGGGTAGATCACCTGCTCCCGAACAGGCCCGGCCTCATCGTCGCTCTCGCAAGCAACCGCAATGCTACTACAATTATCTGGAGCCGTGGAACCGCTATCACTTCTTCCCCGACGCATCACAGCCGGGCCCACGCTAGCGTCGCGGCTTACAGGATGGGTCGAGGAGGTCCGCCGCGCCATAAGCTTTGAACCTTCCGTCTTCACCCTGGAGGAAATCCTTCGGATGATGCCGCTCTTTTGTTGTTTCGGAGCCTCGTTCTGTGGAAATGATTCGCTCTTGGTGCTGTGAGGAAGTGAGTTCGAGCTAGTTCTTCGTGAGATGAGAGGTTCCGGGAGTGGTTCCATAGATGGTAAAGACGGGACATCGGAGCCTCTACCACGTATTGGGTCTGGTGATGGTTGTATGGAGCTGTTTGTTGTGAGAACTTCGGGCCCTGGGGACATGATGGGCGAGATTTGCTGGGGACTGGACGCCATTGATGAGTTGGTGATGGCTGAGGTGGGTGCAGTGGAGGCCTGACCCTGTAGTAGATCAGTAGTTTGGACGTGACTGGGCCGTGGGCGCCTCAGTTGAGCGGGCTCAGATGAGTCTTTGGCGAGGATGTCCTGGGAAAGCGAGGGAGAGATGTTGATGTTTCGGGGTGAAGACTTCGTTGTAGACGTCATGGTGGACAATTTGTAGTACAGCACAAGCCGGGAGGCTGTTCCTCGTGAGAGTTCCTCGTGAGAGTTCCTCGTGAGAGAAGATCCGGATGGAATGTAGATCGGAAAGACACCGGCTCAGAGGAGATTGGCGATTATATCGACGAAGCGCTGGTCAACGGCCGCATTTTGTAGTTGTGTAGTAAGCTGGCCCTGTACGTCCACCCAAGAAAGGAATGCGGGGAAGAAGAGAAAGAAAGAAGGCCTTGCTAGGGAGGGATCGTGAAAGAGAGAGTCAAATAAAATGGGACCTGTATGGGACCTCGTTCCGGGGTTGAGGTGAGGTTGCAGGTGACCAAGTGACCTTGTGTCGTCAGCCAGCTGTGAGTGTTCGGCTCAACAGACAGCACCAGGCTATTATGTAGTCCGGGGTAGGGATGACTGCAGGTCAAGTACCGCAGAAAGTAGATGTTCAGGAACCAGCTGGATGGGTGGTGTGCGGTGCCGTGCTATGTACAGCCTAGCTGCTGTGCACGACGAGCAAGCGGGCAGATGCGTCGTGCGGCCGAACTCCGTGGGGGGAGGGTGTGGAAAAGCAGCGCAGCGACGCAGTGGTGATGTGGCAGGCGGGCATGCAGGAGGACGAAAGCAGATGCAGCAGTGCCCCAGTATGTTTGTAGTTCCACCAGGTGGCAGCTGCACGTAAAGACTGCAGTCTGCGAGGTCACGAGTCGGAATGGGGGCTCTATTTCCGCCGAGGTCCAAGTCCAGTCCAATGCGATGTCCACTGCAATGCAAGTGGTCGTCGAGTTCGGCGCAAACCGAGCAAACCAAAGAAGCTGCTGTGGTTTCCGCGTATCGGTCCTTGTCTTGGTAGCGCGCGAGCCGAGAGTCTCTTTTCGATAGCCTTTTGTCTATGCCTATGCGCGGTGTGTGATGTGTCGGTTCTTGGGAGACCCTCTCTCTCTTTCTCTGCGCTCCGTCAGGTTGCTGTTGCCCCTGCACAGCTGTTGTTGTACGTCCTGCTTGTTTGTCGCGACTTCTTTTCTTCGTGGTTTCCCTCGCCAGAGCCTGCCTAATAGCGCGCACCACAGGTACAAATTACAACGCGCGCGGCGGTAGCTGAGTTTGAAGTTCTGACTCAACGCAAGAGTGAGATGAGAGCTTTGACGCGCGGAGATACTTTTGTGCTGTTGAGCTGTGGACCTTACTGGCGCACTTTGACCCTGGACTCAAGGATTGGCCGGGTCTTTGTCTGAATCGCAGAATTGGAATTGTGGCTTTGGCTCTAGTTTTGAGTGTAGCGTGGCGGTAGTTGTGAAGAATGGGCGTTTTTATGAACGGGACAGTAAGAATGGCCGGAGGTGCAAGGCGTCCAACGCGGTCTGTATGGGCTGGAATGTAGTATACCTAGGTCGGTACGTGTGTATGTTCCTAGCGAAAGATGTAGTCGTTGTCGCAAGTCGAAGTCCACTGGGAAAGGGCGTGGTGTGTGGTCAAGAGTCTGCCCTAAGTGACGGTGGCAGTGTGTCTAACAGCAGACAAGTCGAGTACTGTGGTATGTAGTGTATTGCTGAAGTGAACAAACCGAGTGAAAATGCAGCGAATAAATGCAAGTCAAGGTGGATGATAGATAGAATGGGTAGGTAGAAGTAAAAGTAGACACTGGCGCCCATACAAAGTATTGGCTTGAGGCGCGAGTGGGTGGTGACGAGGGGGGGGAAAACTTGGACAACCAGGGGGGTCGTAGCCGCTTACTTTAATAAATGCACGATGCGACTGTACTCGCGAAGACTCGTGGCCGGGAAATTTGTTGGTGACAGGGAAGAACGACGTGACATGGGGGGTGGGAAAGGACAAGTTCAGTGATGACTGTGTGCTGGATTATGAGGGGGAGAAGGGGGCATCTCATCAGCTGCGCAGTGCGATACGGCAGTACCTAGGTACTGTACTTGATGGATTGATACTTTGTACCTTCCATCCTCGTAAGGCGGGCGCCCTGGGTCGAGTGACGGAGTGACGGAGTGACAGAGTGGACAATTCTGGAATGATGAAAAGAGACGGGCAAGAGACACCCACCACCCCGGAGGTAGACAAAGGTACCCGAGATTTAGCGCAAAAATTGCAAATAATGACAGCCCTGTCCTGCAAAAACATTCCATAGAACCCACACTAAGGTTTCGATGGGTCCCCCGCTCCCGGGCGACAGGTATCTAGGTACTTGACGGGATACCTAGGTACACCAGTCCCTTAGATACTTTGTACAGTGGGTACGGAGCACGCATGTACTCGACACATGCGCCTCTCCAGCTCCATGTGTTCCTTTTCAATTTTGGAACAATATGCAGGACCTTAATTCCAGTAGGTATGTTATACGTTCCTTTAAGTCACGCACATTAAGTGACATTGCATAAATCATAGAAAGCGTACGGTTTAGTCCGGAGAGTATGATGGAAAAGTGACTTCCAACCGTGGAAGGGCAAGTACCCCCGAGTCCATTTTTGGAGAAAATCGACAGGGGAAGGCCGTAAAGTGAGGTGACGTCCATCGTCTCTAGTCCCAGAGTTTTGGAAACGACAGGAACCCCAAGATACAATAGTACAACGTAGGGGGCACTTTCCAATGCAAGGATCTTCCCTCACGGACGACCGCATGGACTTCTTTCCTAAAGATTCCCTTTCTGACACCCCAACTTGGTGATACAGCTACTTTAGTAGCTACTAGAGTGATAGAAAGAGCTCACAAAGTAGCAGTAGATAAGGAGGCATGAAGTGAGTTCAGACTGATGACTAGTCCACCAACTGTACGCGCAGCTTTTTTTTTGCAGGCGGCAATTGAACCCACGAGGGTGATCTGCGATGCTACCCCGGGCCTGATATCAGGCACACGGATATACCGTTACGCAGTAGGAACAACAGGATTTCGGTGGCTGTGACGTTGGGCCTACCACAGTAAGAACAGCAAGAATCCTGAGCATAGCACCAAGTATGGTGAATCGCGATCACCATGAAAGCACTCCCCAACAGGAGCTGCCATCTCACTTCTTTCGCGCTTCTCGAAACATCTAGCAGCAACAGCAATTACTTGGCGAGGGGGGCGTACAAAGTACGGAGTGCACAGTACTGGGCCCAGGTGGGGAGTGTCTAAATTGAGAAGTTGAAACATCCAGAGGTCCACCGGCACCCGCTCGGAATCCGGGGGAGGTGAGGGGGAAACATTTTTAACACACAGCCCAGACCGTGCCACACCTAGATTAAATTTAATATCTCTTCTCTCCCTATCTACCATGGGCGCGCCACAACGCCACGAAAGATATACATACCACAGTATATCATTGCTACGCTGTGATATTTTCAACCACGGCCTGCCCCCTGCCCCGGCACACTCGGTAGTGACAGTCCGTCCCGAGTAGAGTCTCTGGACCGTTCCAGAACGAAAAATGCGCAAAGCTTCTTACTTTGGTGTCTTTGCCATGGGCTGGGTTTTGGACCGGGGCAGATAGCCTCGCCCGGTGGTAATTCTATCAGCACAGAGGGCGCCAAGCTCAGATGGCTGCACACCAGCCCATGTGGCATTTACAGTAGTTCGCATTTTAGCAGAAATTTGACAACCCCTCATGCACGCGACACCGGCACCACTAGTCTGGCAACCACCAAGCCTTGTCAACAAAAAATCTTGCTTCGCGTGGTGGCGCGCGCGATGCTACATTGTCGCTAGGATAGCTACTCTCTGCTTGCTGGTCCTCGGGTGTCCGGACACGGCGGCGGTCTGCATCATCATTTCCCAACATGGTGTGTTTCGCTGGTGGGGGAAGGCGAAAATCCCAACTTCAGGCGATGATGATAGTCGTCCCCCACGCTGCAGAAAACAGGCTGAGGAAGGCGGAGGGAGACGTTGATAGGAGGACGGCTGGGACATGAGATGAAGGTAAGCGCCTGGCCTGGACAAGGACAATGTCAAGGTCGCATTATTGGCAGCGCGCCTTCGCCCGGGGTTTGGTAGGGCTTCACCGTATTGTCGGGTCCTCGCCGCTGGCGGCGCTCGTGACTCAGAGTGGTGAACTTTGATGTTGAGATTAAGCTTTGTCGAATTTCAGTTGGTAGTCTGAATTTGTCCGGGAGAGGAGACTGTTGGTGATCTTCATGCATTGTGGCGTGCAGAGGGACAAATCGTTGCGATTGGTACTCCAGCCCCTCAACCAGAAGAAAGTGTGCTGTCAAGCTTTCCGCGTGCCAGGCAACTTCTACCGGACAACTGCCTACTGCCGCCGTCAAAGAGGTTGCGACGTCGAAATTTCGACAAAATCAATCAGACCTCGTGTGCTCCGATCTTGCAGGATGACAAGTAGGCAAGTTTTTATCACCACCGGCCGCAGTGGCATTCCAATTTCCCAAGAACTTTGGTAGATTGACGAGGCTATCACTTACTGCTTTCTTGAAACACCACGAATCTATCTAGCTCTCCAGGTATATTGTGACGGGTGTGACGGGCCCGCGGAAACCGCACTGGGCGGCCTCCCGTGGTAGCGAGGAGTTGTTCGAATCCTTGCGTTGTAGAAGATCATCAAGGACTCAGCCTTGCTTGCAAGGCAGTTTACTGCGGGGTGCACAGTACTGGGTAGTCGTGAGGGATCATGATCTGGCAGGGAAGGAGAAAAGTGTTTTCTTTCCTGCAAATTGTACGACTCAAACACCCAAGTTTCAGACACATTTTGGTGGTGGCTTGGCTTGATAGCTTTTGTAGATTCGTGGCTTTTGTCTGCTATTTTGATGAAGAACTGCAGTTTATTACAGTATGTTTTCTGTCGTCAAACAACAGCCTCCCCTTTCCATGATGCTGTCGAGTTTTCAAGTCTGCAGTATGCTCAAGTTGTCGGTGACAGCGGTTCGTCGTACCTAGGTACTGTACTGTAGCAGTCTCCACGAGTTCGCAGGAGAAAAGGGGCCCCACTGCTCCGATCAATAGAAGCTAAGATGGAAACTTCTGTAGATTTTGCATGCCTGTCGCCCACGAACGCAATGTCGCAGAGAAGGCCGGAGCTACGGCAGGGAAGCAGGGGAGGGGGTGGCATGTAAAAGCAGACTGCCTTACCAGGTACGACGGCTGTGATTTATTTTGGCTGCAGCCTTGTCGCCATCATCCCTGCCCTGCATTGACGAGTCTTTTTGCTTTCTTCATCTATCACACAGGATCCGTACGCTTTTCGTTG
The DNA here is from genome assembly GCA_003671545.1 of Ophiognomonia clavigignenti-juglandacearum. Lineage (NCBI taxonomy): Eukaryota > Fungi > Ascomycota > Sordariomycetes > Diaporthales > Gnomoniaceae > Ophiognomonia > Ophiognomonia clavigignenti-juglandacearum. The sequence goes on along the minus strand of PYFS01003048.1, from coordinate 25,047 downwards.
CTGTCGCGCTTGCAAATACAGTAAGCAGGGGCTGTCTGTCAGACGGACGCGGTGAAAATCATCTCGGTCCGCCCGTCGCCTTGTCCTCGCTTGTTGTCGAGAGTGAAGTCATCTGGTGCATTTGTCGGCTTCAGAAAGACACTGCTGCGCCCCGCGTGCGCTCGTATATGCTCATCGATGGAAATTACTTTCAGAGCTTTCCATGCTGTGTAACCTGCCATGAAGTTGTGGTATTGCATCAAACTGACTCACTCAATATCGAAGCTTCGAGAGATTCAAAGTATCCGTACTCCGTACCAAGAGATGCTTTCCTTGTCCCAAAGCCAAATTTGTGGACCGTTTGTTTTCTGTTTGATGCCGTGCTGTCTGCAAAGTAACGTCGTCCCTAACTCTGCATTGTTTCAGCTCGGCATGACCCGAGTAGCCAGGCCGAGGACATCGACATCTACACTTTGTAAGTTGAGGTTCTACTGTGTACAGTCCGTACTACATCGTGGGTTAACCGAATTAGAGGTGTCAAAATGGGCCCTACGCCACATACTGTTGCTAAATATGAGCACTGGCCTGCTCTACTTAAGGTTCTGATGGATCTAACGTAGGACTCTAGTCAGTAACATACGCAATATTTATGCTTCCTGTCGGAGAATAGCGATCGGAAACTTGTAGGCCTGTACGATTGCTTGTGCGACAACAGCAACGGTCAGGGAGGGTTCTGTCGGACGAGGAGGAGTGTGGCGAGGAGTGTGGCGTTCGCAAGGGCAGCAGCGCAAGACCCGGTCCGCGACAGCATCACAAAGACGTTTTGGGACACAAAATTTTGAAAAGCAACTCTGCGTACAAACACATGAGCTAGCGAGGCACTGACACAGCATCATTTACTGATTTCGGGCATACGGTACATCTCTACCGGGGCATGGACAACCCCTTCTGAGCATTGTTGTTTCTGCTGGCACAATTTTAAATAACACTCCTGCCGCAACATAATATTTCACGAATGCGATGTGATATATACTTAGTAGGGTTTACAGTGCCATACTACCGGGCGTCGGTATTCGTACGGAGTGGAGTACGGAGAACCGATTCACAAATGAACGTGCAGTGGTGATAAAGCTTGGCCAAGCACAGTGCTCCCGCAAGCAGTGAACTTCATACTCTTCAGCGCCCTTGACCTATGCTTCAGCACACTTATCTTCTAAAGCTTGAGTTTCGTAGCGAAAGCATCCTCTAAAGCTTTAGGGAGCTGTAGTGACAAGCACTGTATGCACTCAGACTGCACGTTCATTTGTGAATCGGGTCTCCGTACACCAAGGTGATTTGCAAGGTTGGGAAGAGAAAAGAAAGGATTTTTGGCAGACAACTTAAATTTGGGGAGTAAGGTTTTCGGTGCCGAATCGGCCAGAAAAAAAGTATTTGGGCCTAAGTCCCAGCCAGCGCCAGCTCTCTTGACCATCAATCCTTGCTGTACCCTCCTTCGTACAAAAGTACACGAGTATGTACTCTCCTGTGATATACCGCAACCCATTATCACTTTCGCGTAGGAACACCATCACAGGAGAGGATAAACAGGCGCCGATCATCGAGATCTTGCATCACCGCATCTCTCACTGCCCCCTCCCACGGCCGGAGCCCCGCGCCGCCAACGCTGACTAAAGGGATTCGTGGTCGAGCACCAAGGGAACGACGTTGTCACTTGCGATCTGTCACTGTAGTCAAGGCCTGTGATTGTGTAGATGATGAGCAAGCTCGAGTTTGCTTGGCTGCTCGCCCAGCCAGCCTCGCTGCCTCATTCTGCTTCACCGCCAGATGCCCTCTCGTCATCAGGGCAAGCACGCGCACCACACCCCTCAGAGGCACCACATGCAGCACGCTGCCCATTGCTACAGCTTGGCACCGCCTATGGGCCGATGGAGATTCGTCCGGTTTGAATTTTTGTTGGGTTGATTGATGCGCGGCAAGCTGAGACACAACACATCCATCTCGGAGCCCCGAGACGAGATACATACCGTCTTGTCTCAGACCCTGAATGGGCGAGTTGCATTGTCAGACTGTATGAGTTGGCTATCGCTCTGCTTATCACCCTTGGGGTACACATGACTGCAGTTTAGCGGAAGAAGAAGTAACCTTGCGCAAGTGTCTTCAACAGCCTCTGACAAGTGCAGGGGTCTATCTTGGTCTGAAGGTGCCCATATTCCTTTCTGCACCTTGACAAAGCCTCTTGCGACAAAGTGCGCTTGGCTTCGGCGGCCAGTTACCGACGCAATGGGGTTTGACGTCCCGGCACTTGCAGGCACTTGCAAGTTGCTGCAATCCTCAAGCGGCTGAGGTCGAGTGGCGTTAGACATGCCTTGGCACCGGCCCTGTCACTTTGTCACTTTGCGTCAATGGATCGATGCAGACCTCCCCCGTCTACCGGTACACAGCAGGTGAAGGTATTATTCGTCAGCCTTGCCTGCTAGGAAAAAGGGCAGGCCGAAATTTGGTTCATGTCTTCAAGCTTCAGGCGGCGCCAGTTGGAGTTGAAAAGCGCTCAGGCCCTGGTCAGTGGACTCGCCGACTCGGCGAGCGAAAGCCCCATCACACCGCTGCTTTCTTGTCCGCATCAGAAGCGCGTTTAGCAGGATAAAGCCCCAATGCCCCGTACAGTACGGAGTGCTCGGCCAAACAACGGAGTCGATGGGCCCCCGGCGCATGCAAGCCGAGCCCTGACCCGCCGGCCGGGGCCGACCCACCACGCGAGACCGGCCGGTGAGTTCGGCCAATTCGGCGGATGGTTGCAGGAGGCTTGCCGGCTGACCGGGTGGCTCGGATCTACGGATGGGTGACCTGGCACAATTGGCCATTTGGCAGTGCCAAATCATCCATGATGAGTCGTGACGTGGATCGAACTATCGGCGGGTGGCCAGTAACGGCGTGCAACTGCATCTTGGTGTTGCAATCGGATGATCATCTTTTCTATCTTGGGAAAACGACGTGTCGACTCTGAGGCATGTACGGTACAGTACAGTAGCATTAGTACCGTCGTACCTAAATACCCCACAGCAGAATTAGTGTCCAATACTATACCTACCGCCTTTCAAAGCCTCAACAGCCTCACTCTCGCCTGTGTCTGCTGACCGCAATCGTCATCGCTGCTACCAACTGGCAACTGCAGCTTGCGGGCCCTCGAATCAACGATAAACTGGCTGCCTTGCCAATAGCTAATCCCGGAGCACGCCCATCTTCCAAGGCGCTATCCACCAAGGGGCAAGGCAGAGCTCGCTTGCCATCCTGCTTGTCGCACACATTCCTAGAACTTCGGAAATACGCCGATACAATGCGAATGCGACTGCGTGATGATATTTCCGTTCATCGCGTTATCCCCGGCTGGAGGTACTGTGCATTTGAGTTGGGTAGGGCGCGTTTCGTACGGAGTACAAGCGCTATGACTGTGACGAGAGGTAGGCGATTGATTTGATCGTCAACCGTCATACGCATGTCAGTTTCCGTTGGCGAAAGGACGAGTGCGTTAACAGTGTTGCCTATTTCCCCCTTCAGCGTGTGTTCAATTCGAACGCTGACGACCGCGCACGTGCCAACTCTTGCTGACGACATATTGAGGCTACTCCGTCCAAAAGCACAATAGTACTCCACAACACCAGAAAGACGGGTGACGCACACATCAATCTCTCATCAGGAACTTCCGTAGTCACGTCTCGTCTCCATCGCATAGTCTCTTTCCGCGACCGGTCCGTGGTCACTGGCACCTCGCACAGGGCCTCGGAGTCACAAAGCCCTAAAGGGCAGTCGTTGTCCAATCCTTTCAAGCAGGATATGGTTTCGCTCAAACCAGGGATTCACACTGATCGACACATTGCACACGCTGTTGCAGAAAGGTTTTCCAGCAGTAGAATTCGGCAGCTGCAACAAGCTGACTTGCGCCTCCAAGCCGTTTGGCCGTCCGTCCACCAAGAAAAAACCCACGCCTATTCCCATTCCCTGTTTGGCGAGGATCGGCAGCGCACATGGTGGGTGGTAGGATCGCCCACACGTCAGTCGCCGGTCCCTGTCCGTTTCATGTCGTCGCAGGGACTAGGAGCTGGGTAAATTCCCGCCTGCAAGTGCAACGTGGATCACAAGCCGATGAGATGGTTTGGATGCGAATGCAAATCACCCAACTGGCACAAGGCTGACAACCTGGTTGGTTGGAGTTTGGCGGTGGCACGAGGCAGGCCGGCAGGCCAGGCGAGGCCAGTCTGTCAGCTGTGTTTTGCTGTGCTGTCGGGAGTCCAGCAAATTGGCCGAGGACAGATTCTCGCAAGCATAACATGTTGGTCTCGCCAACGGACGCAGCAGGATCGTCCTTCCACATTCGATCTGCTGTTTAGTTTCACCGCCAAGATCCAGCTCGCGCCCGAGTAGTCCGAGCATGCTGATAACGGGTGCTGTGCTTCCCGGTGCCTTGTTCTCATTACCAACATGCAAACTATTCGGCACCTTGCAACATGAAGTCCCGGCAAAAATCCAGGATGTCAGGCCGTTTGCGAGATCTTTCACTTCTCGACGCTCGTTCTGCTGTTGCCCGCTTCTGCACGTGCGTCTTTTGCCTAGCCAGTCGCATAACACACTTTGCGCCGAGGGCATCAGGAAGCACCATCGAGCCCGCATCAATTTCCCCATACTCCGGATCTGCAGCTGGGAAATACTGTACGGAGAAATCAAGCCAGCAAAAAGGTCACGACTCAGGCACGGTACGCCTGAAGAGGTACCTTCTGTATTTGCCCGACCCTGGAGTACTCGCTTGCTATATGCGTCTTGCTTCGGGAGGGGCCGTCGCGTGCCGAAGACAGCACATGCCATGCGTCGTAGCCCGTTGGGTAAGGCGCTTCTGTCTTTGGGTGTGCTTTGGGTGTGGCTGGGGAGCCTTTTCCTCTCACCGAGTCAAGGGGCACACAGTAAACATCCGATCTGCACAAAATGCGGAACATCGCTCCCGCAAAGCTTCACCGGTCAGAGATTCATCTCCCTCCCCGTCAAGATGAATTGTGATGAGAACGGCACCAGCCGGCGCCATACGTGCCCATGTTGCAACAGGCCAGCCCACCAAGACGACAGATCTCCTCGCGGCAATAGACAGAGACATCCGTGGCTTGTTGCTTTCTGCATTGACTGCAACCTTGGAGAACACAAGGTGCACGCGATTCCGCCCATCTTTCTGTTCCATCTACATGGCAAGGTGCACTTTCCAACACTGGACTCTATGCGGCTGAGAATACATTGCTCTGACACCGTACGGCATTGCGATCACCGCGCTGAATAAGCGGCCGAGGCTCGCGAGCTCGCGACGCCTCGTCAAACACCTATGGGCACATGCTCATCTGGCCAAGCTTTCCAGTCCCTTGCGCGAGTGTTGATGTATCAAGATCACCAAGGTGAAGAACATGAGGCCACAAAGAGTTCTACTTACCTAACAGCCTCAGTGCAAAATTACGCGCGGCCATAGCTCGCGCTTCAAACATATTGGACAAATTTGGAGGGCTCCCGGCGCGGCACGCCAATATTTATGCCGCCTCAGCGGGAGATATCTCCGCGAAGCCTCGGCCAAACATTCGAGCATCATCCCAACTGGCGGCCAATCTGCACTTCAATAGGCCTTCTACTTACCCCCTGTGTTGCGCATGTGCAGTCGCTAGTTGATGGACCTCCTCCTCAAATCTCTTCTGGGTTCATCGCGATCGAGTTCCAGAGTCTGGACTGGAAGCGGCTCGGTATTCCGGTCCGCGTCTGCTCACCTGGTTCCCACTTTAACTTTCAAGCTGGCGATGGTGCAAGGTACAAGCTCCGTAGGGAGTACATTGGGCCTGTACCAACTTCTCACTGATGAATATGTGCGTGGTCGGCAAAATCTTCCCTCTCTTCAAGTGTGTCAACTCTGAGCCGGGCCATGATTTTTTCGCGTCATGTCGTCCAACACGAGAGAAAGTTCACTAGTGACGTCCAGGTGTTCTAGCGCGGAAGGCTAACATTTTCATCTCGCCTTTTGAGCGGAGATCAAAGACGCATGTCAGGATTACTTGCAGGTGGGATGACAGGGCTAATTCTTTGCGGGGGAGAGGAGCAAAGAGCCCTGCCATCATAATCTAGTTTCAGGGGCCCAGGAGGTACCGTTCCCATTTCCTCCGGCCCGCACACGCCGTTGGCGACAGCAATTGCTTGCGATGCGAATACGCGCGTGTTACCCAATCACTTTGGAACCAAAACTTGGGATGGCATCGGGCGAACCCAGCCGACGCGCAAGAGACAGGCCAGTAGACACTGGATGCCGGCTTGCAACCCAAGAATTCTCAAGTTTATCGCCAGGAGTACGAGCTGGTACTCAGTACAGTTTGAGGTGTCATGAAGCTTACGCAAGAGCCGTATGATACAACCCCTCCTGGTGTGCATGGGCAATTTCGCAAGACATATCACTGGAATCCGTCAGGATCCAGTCCTCAAGCTCCCTCCCTCAAGGTCCACGGTGCTATCGTCGGCCTCATGACCACCAATCTTGGTCCCTTGCAGGTTCAAATTCCGCTGCATTTCGCCATTGGGCCACGATAGTCCCTGCGCGGCGTACCAACGGTCGCAGCAACGCTCGAGGGGCTTGCGCCATTGACAGCCAAACGACGGCTGGGAAACTATGTCGTCAAACTGGGCAGATGAAAGGGGAGCCAAGGCCCTTCCGTGGTGCCACGACTTTGACCAGATCGCCTATCTCACCCAGTCTTGGGGATTTTCAGCGTAACATTTGCACTTCCCAGAACAACCAACAATGGCGGAGGCTAATCAACGACCCCTCCCCCAGCAGACAGGCATCTTGCATGTGGTGTTCTTCTTTCTAGAAACCTTCCGCCCATGAATAGGCTCCACCTCGACAAACCTCCCTGCTGCTTGGGTCCCTGGTCGCTTCGCTTTGTCCCACGCACATCGGATCGACCGGGTTTCGCATTGCTGTTCTGTTCCCTCAACTCCGATTGACTAGGGGCAGGTATGACGTATCAGCCCAAGTGATAAGACAGGAGAAGGGATTAGTATTCATACGGGTGACTAAACATGCCCAAGGTGAGTCAACGACATCCTGCTGCTGGCTATCGCTTCTATGCCTCCCACATTCAAGTTGTTTGCTCTCGAAGCCTTGAGGATTTTTCTCACGTGAGCGATCCGCGAGATGCCAAGAGCATTCACTCGCCAAACTCGTCAGCCCTGTCAGCACACTGCTATTTTTGGTGCAAGGCAAGGCTGTGCTGGAGAGGAACCCCCCCCCCCTTTTTTCTCCATTGTCCCACACTCGCATCGACGCCGCCGCCGCTGTCATGAACATCGCCCGGCCCCACGAGCCAGAGATCCGATACCACATGGGCAACCAGGATTTTCGGATCGAACGAGGTCGCAATTGAGTTAAGCCTTCGCTTGCAAGCCTTGATTCGGCAGTGTCATGTCTTCTGTAATCAGGGCCCAGCGGCCACAGTTGTGATGTGCGGTTTCGTATGTTGCTGCTTCCATCTACTCCTCACAAAGCAAAAGATTGACTTTGAAACCCCTGCTCTGCGCCTATAGTGTCTGCCTTCTTGTCTACTCGCAATGTACCTGACGCCGCTCACAATTTACAGGTTCTTTGCAAGCTCAACGGCTGGCATCCCAGCATCAAGTCACAAGATGTAGCAAATGAGCTAGTACAGTAAAGCAAACTAACATGGCCGTCACAAAGTTATCTCCTAACTGCTGGGGAGCAAGAGGCTATTGAGATGACGCTTACATGCCGAGATTTGCAACGAAAATTTCTGCGAATTCTGTCACGGGTTGAACATTTGGCGGGACGACATGGCTAGGCGACGAGGTGTGGATGGAATGGTGGGCATCGTGCTCGGCCGCAACGAAGCCGTCGTGAACAAGCGTTCTGCTGCGCGATATCCATGGTCCCATCGCAGGCTCCTGTCGGTGTCCTCGTTGGCGTATGAGGGCTACTACGGGACGAGCTTGTCCTGCAGACTCCTGCTCATCGTAGCATCTTCGGCTCCGGCGGCCGCTCTGCGCTGCATATAGCATGTTATCGTGAGATTAGGCCGTCGGCAAGGCCCGAGCCTATTTGAAATCTTGATGGTGCTTGGAGGCTTGGGTACCACGACAGTCATGTGCTGCGGAACCTGATATGCGCCACGAGGTGACGGACGTAGTCGCCCTTAGGGAGGGAAGGAGGCTAGCGTTCAGGTCCTCTTGCGTGAAGCTTGACGAACGTGGCTAACAGCTCGTTGTGTCACGGTAACAGAGACCGGTGTGGTTCGCTCGGAATTAGTCACAGTTACTTTGCCTGTCGGCAGAGAGCAGCAGAGGGCATCGTGAGAGGATACTGTCCTGTAGGAAAGAAGGCATCCAGTTGCCTGCACATGCTCGTGGGTCGCACCGAGCTACTGTAGACCTGCGACACGCCACCGTCGCCCCCAATGTATGTGCCTGCTGGTGCGACATGAGACTCAGGCCCGGCTTTCCAAGAACAGGAGCACAGCATTGCGTTATTTTAACGTCCACATTCGCAATTGGAGCACGTTTGAACAGGCATTGCAATGGAAATCTCACAAGACCAACCTGACGACGTACGGGCACAATGTGCCCATGACCAGATCACCCGAGCCTCATCTCAATCAGCAAAAGCTCCTGTGAGCTCCGTCCCGCCCCGAAGAATCAGGCCTCGAGGGCAACGGACACCGGCATATCACATGAGAGAATTGTGGCCGCAGGACACACATCTTGTCTGACTTGCTCACAAACATGATTATCAGCCTCATGCACTCTGTAAGCAAGCGCTGGCTGGCATTACATATCAGATTATGAGCTGTCACATATCCCGTGCGCCGCGTTAGGACCGTCTCGTTCTACACAAGCCGCAAGGGACTGAAGGGGTGCCTCCGGATAGGGTGAGGATACGTGCTGGGTGCTACAGTGTTGGAAAAGCTGTCCTTACAGATGTTGAACAGCTACACCCTTTCCCAAAAGGCATCATGTATTGCGTCGTTCCTGGCCATTTCGGCTCCCCAAGGGAGACGCGATGGAACCCCTCTACGTTGCTGGATACCCTATCACGAGCATGCCACAGTTGCCTTGTTTGGAAAACAGTACAGATTCGCTACCGTGGCCCCTGGGCAGATCGTCGCACGTCGACTCGTCCGAGGCAGTGTGGTGCTCCATTGAGAGATGGAGTATCACGCCAGAAGCAGAGGCAATGAGCCTCATGACTGCCACGTCAGTGCTTACGGTGCGCTTCTGGCCAGTCTGTGATCTACGTGATACTCCTTCTCGCGGGTGGATGTGACCCGCCCCTAAGGTTCAGAGCTCATTTCTAATGTTCATGCGTTCTGTCCCGCGAGATTCGCGTTTCAGTTCCAAGGTTGCCTTGAACGAGCAGCAAGTTTCTTCATAGTCACGGAGATCTATTTTGCTGAATCAGGACCCTCCTTCCGGAACTCGCTCCGGGTGGTCGAGTTCAGTCGCCAAGTCGTTCATTGATATTGTCTACCTACTTAGGTATATAGATCCAGAACGGAGAGTTGGGTGACCACAGGATACACAAACCCCTAGGTCAATACATCTAGGTGGGTGATCATCTTTTGTAAACAGGCGACCAGGCAGCCTGCGTACGCATCAGTCAACCACAGAGGTTTGATTGACCCCCATGCCATGACCCGCTTCACCATGCCAAGCTGAATTTACAGGCAATCTATGTCTATATCAAGAGCCCTCTTTTCCTCCAGTCAGCGATCGCATCCATCTCCCCGCATTTCCTTCTCCGCTCAGGTACATTAGTGCTCAGTCACGTTTGCTGGAGTAGCATTAGATTCACAGCATGAGAACATTTCGACCAGGCAGGGCTTCTCGTCCCCCCTGGTCCAGACTGGGGTCAATTGGATACCGGTCTCGCCTTCCGAGGTTCGTCCGGCACCACTACGGCGGGGGGGCAACCCCCTTGTGCTGCACATCTCGAGATCGCTCGGGAATCTACCGCTAGCAAGGCAGAAGGCGATCAAGGTAGCGCATGCGAAGGGACATCGGTGGACTATTGTGCCTCAAAGCTGCCTCGCGAGTCTTGCCTTACAGTATGACGGTGACCCCTAGTTACCTAGGTACATCTCGTCATGCAGCTGGATGCTAGTCACTGGTAGGTAGATCGGTAGAGTTCGAGACCTGAGTGCTTCATGGGTATCGAGAAAACAAGTCTACCGAAGTCAGTGGACTTTTGAGTTTTATCTCGGAGACCATGGCATATTTGATGGTGTCTCGAGATCATAATGTATGGTTCATCAAGGGATTTGTTAGTTTCTATGTGTGAAGCTCAATCACCAGGATGTTGTATGAAGCTCGAGGATCTTTGTCGGCCTCCGTAACCTACAGGCCTGGCACGACCGAGTAGCTCGGAATTCTCACATCGTACTTAAGTACGCCTTCAATTTCACTAGCTATCCATGTAGTTCTCGAGTCTAATGATCTAGACTGGCACCCTGTGCCAATATCCAAAGGCACGCAAGCCTCCGTCATCTCGTTGCATGCAGATTCGGAATGGCAGAATTTCGGAGTGGGTCAACATGATCCTGCGAGAGCACTGTTGAACGACAGTCGACGGGCCTTTGGTGCTACCCTTGGCTTTAGAACAAGCAGCCGAGTTCACCATTGTGCCCATGATGCTTCCAACATTAGACCAAAATGGGCGCCTTTGGACAAGATTGTCCGGCCGACGAGAGCCTGGCAAAGGATTGGAGGCCGTTCATCGGCCGGCACGGTGGTCCGAGACTACCTACCGTATGTAAGCACATGGAGGCGCATGCTGGAAGCTCGGCGTCATACGAGTTGTGGATCTGGGGAATTTCTTGGGCGTAGCGTGGGGAAGACCCTGGCCGATGTGATAGATCGCATAATTCCAGGTGTGTTGTGTTTAAGCCACGGTGTCACAAGGATTTTATGCACGGCTATTGTCAGGATATGCGGGATACGGAATGCCTTGCTTACCCACGAGCTAACACTTATCAAATGCCGGCTCGGGCAGTCACGCTTTTGAACATTCTGAGGGACAGCTACTGAATAGCTTTGTGGGAAATCAGAACTACCAGTCTTTCATTTCCTCAAATATCTAAGAGCATGGGAGGTCTTGTGCATATACTACTGTACACCTAGGTAGTTGGCGAACTACCTATTTAGGCATGTAAGTACGAACAGTGTGAGCACCTGAGCAGCTAGTTGCTGACAGCATCGGCAATTACCAAGATTTTGGGATCTCACCACGACCCATTCTTTGATTAATTCTTGTACTAAAGCATAAGTATGCAAGATTCGACATTTGCGAAGTTGCTCTGCTAATCTCGGGGAGCAAAGAATACGAGCCCAGGATGCAGTCCTTGAGCTCCGCCGCTTTATTGTGCAGAATGCGATCAGTCAAAATGACAGGCGCCTGGCATCAGTAAGCAATTCGATAAATAATTGGACTTGCTGTCTTAGTCCTTGCAGTATCTTTACTAAGTGATGAACTCCGGGAAGATCTTGGTCTCAAGTCATCGACTTCAGGACCTCGACGCGTGCTCCCCGGTCCAGTCCAAGGGCCGACTACATTCTTTACCTGGTGTTTTGTTGAATACCTGAAAGTATGTTTTTGTTTGGCGAAATAATTTGAGCCTCAGAATCCCACTTGACTTAGCAGCAGAAGCCCCTGCCTCGTGGATAGTTGCCCGAGTTGATGAACTCAGTCATTACCAAGATGATACATCACTTTACACGCCCCTCCACAGCCCACAAATCACATGCATCGCACAGGTGCTGATATTTAGCAAGCATAGCAACTTAGCATCATTGAGATTACTAAAGGCCTAGGTCCTGATGTTCCAGGACATAGGTCGGAGTGCAAGTACGGGGTTTGCTGATGGATATGTAAAATGTTCTACCTTGATATGGCAGTGCCTGCTCGGATGTCGTACGATAGATGCAAGCTCCTGTGAAATATCCGAGAGTTATCGGTCAGGTATAGCAATCTTCATGTAGCTTCTTTCTTTTGTGTAGAAAGTTCCAGGTTCCAAAATCTACCATTACAGCAGAGCAGCGGTAAAGAGTGTGAGTTGTGTGCGACAAGTTCGCTCAATGCGCCACCTCTAATCTCCCAGTTGTGAGATATACAGTAATGGTTGTGGTAATCTACACAGGTAGGAGGACGACTTGAGAACCATGGTTGGATTCCAGGGGTACAGCTTGGTAGGCATATGTACGCAGTTATCACACAGCCACCTGGGCACTTGCAGCTCTGCTATCTACCCTGGCTGTCTACACAGTACTTATTAGTACAGGTGTGAAAGGGAAAGCCCCTGCGTATGTAGATACTAGAAACACCCCTGAGGCTTTTCGAAGTGTCAAGACCTTGATCTCAAAGGATCACTCGTATTCAAGCCAGTTTCAACCAGGGGGGAAAAATTGCAAAATGTTGAGCAGGTCCACACACTGGAACATGGGGACAGCATTCTCCATGTCGTCGGACAGCTCAGATATCAGGTTACACCAAGGCGGCACGCAGGACGGGGCGGTGTGGGCCACTTGTGCACACGCGCTCGTACGTTGGCCCAAGTCACCTACTTACCTTCTACCTAGGCATCAGTAGGCATCAGACATGAACAGATAAACAGCATCCAGGGAGCGTTGTGGAACGAGTGGATTGCCTGATCTCGGAATACTCTCACCTTTGGAGCGCGTGCAAGTGGCCTCATGTGAAGGCTAGGCTAGACTCTAGTTGGCTTCGGAATGGCTTGTACCACTGTGGCTTGTCAGTGAGTCAAATTTCAAGCGCAGGATCGAACCACGAAAGGAGAAGCCCTTGCATGCGCTGCTGGAATTGAGCTCATTATACGCCGAGACTTGCCGTCAATGGCGCGGTGTACAGGCAAACTTTTGAAAGCAGAAATTGCCGAAACTTGCTCCAAAAAGGGCAAGTATGGCTGGGCGCGGCTACGTTGACTGTGCTGTGGGCTCCGTTGACTGTGTACGTACTTTTTCGGCCAACTTCACCAAAATCCCAAGCCTGCCCGCCCGCCACGCCTACCCGCCCGCCACGCCTGCCCTCTAACTAACGGCCCTATGCGAGTTCATCGCGATCAGGATCATCACCGACCTCGTGATATTAGCGGAGGAGGCCATAGCGACGAGAGTGGCGGAGTTATTGTTTTTAGGAAAATTGATAATTAGCGTTGACAGACGTGAATTTTTTGTCAATGAGCAGCCTTTGTGTGAAATTGTTTGTTTTGGTGGTGGTTGTATGAGCGTATAAAAGTTATTGCTGACTAATCACATCTTGAAGTTGGCCGAAAAAGTACGTACACAGTCAACGGAGCCCGCAGCACAGTCAACGGAGCCCGCAGCACAGTCAACGTAGCCGCGGCCCAGTATGGCTTGTTGTCACCATCACATTGGGCTCAGTGCAGCGAGGCAGCCAAGACGTGTTTTTCTCGTGCATTGCATATGTGGCCGCTCCCGAGGCATGCTATTGAGTGGCTCATTGGTCCAGGGCGAGGCTGATTGAGTGCCTTTTTCGTGAGAACTCGCATGTTATACATGTGTTGCAAAGAGAGCCCCGAATAGCGGTGTAGTGAGCTTAGAGCTGAGATACGATGTACCCAAGTATTGTATGGGTCTCGTTGTGCTGCGAAGATGCCGCGTCTACAGGTAGTGCAAAGACAGGCGAGTAGAACCAAGCGGAAGGCCCATGCAGAGCCGACTGTTTTGGTCTGTCAAAACTCTCACCAGGACGCGGAATTTGACATGAAAATGGGTCCTTCCAGCGGCATATGCAGCACATTCCAGTCTAGTTGGAGGGAGCGGTGAGCAGCGGTGAGTACCCGATACTTCTGGGTTTCCATCCGTCTTGATGAACCAACCTTGAGTGACTTCTGGCTACTTTCTCGGGTACGGACTGCGGTTGTGAGGGAATCTGGTGACTTGACCAGGCACTTGGTACAAGCAACCATTTCGAGAGACTTTCTGTAGACGTCGGAAGCACTCGAAAGCGACTTATCAGTACCTAGGTATCTGCTCTAGTGCACAGTGCTCCATATAGACGATGATGACACTCGAAGTTGGACATCGGTCTCACGAGTGGAAATTTTTCTCCAGACAGGACCGTACCTACTTAGGTAATAGAGTAAATTTGTTCCAAGTTAGGTTATGATCTTTTTCTTTCCTCTGAATCCTACATGTCACACCTCTAGCGACTCGTGCCCTTGGATTCCGTGGTCTCACTCAGCCCACTCTGACGCTACGTTTTTCGTCCAACCAGCACACTGAGTCCTCATATGCGAAGGCCTCCCAGTGACCTCGACATGTGCGTGAGCGCCAGCAAGATCCAGCCTTTTAGTGATGCCGAAATCGCTGCGCAGTGCCGTCCGCGTCAGCCTCGACAGTCCTGGGCCCTGATCTCGTGTGACCACGCTGCAGTACCCCTGGAGTACCGATCAACCCATTTCCACCTGATCCAATGACGAGAGAAAGAAGACACTCACTCATGAGAGTGACACTGGCACATGCACCTCAGAGCTCATTGGGAGCTTCACTTCAGGATTCTGTTCCCGGACACCGAGGGGATGGGTTGCCTGACGAGTGGCTCGCTCGTCGGTTTGCAACTTCGGCGGACCGTTCCCGTGCGCAGAAAAGAAGGCACGCAGGCAGGCGGTGTACGGCACGCCGCATATGGTCCGACGCACCTGGGCGAGCGTTTGACGACGACATGCCTCTTCTTCTCAGCATGGTAAGTTGTGCAGAATGGCGGAGGCAGTCATTATGCTGTAATGATCTCACAAGTCTGGGCGCATGTCGTTCGAATATGATTCTGTGATACTTGGGCGTGCAACATTGCACGCAGGCTGGCTGGCGCCAGGCTGGAACTTTTCACCCTATCCTCCGTATGGTATGACTCGGTCGCAATGCAATTCAATGTGTTACACGCATAAGCAACATTGAAAAGAAAATTTCTGATCAAAATTGAGCTACTTGTCGTCAATTTCAACCTGAGGTGCACAGGTGATTTAGTAGACCGGGCAGCGGAATGAACTCGGTAGGCAAACGCTGAGCTGATAATCTGATAGGAGATGGTAGATCACAATTACTGCTGTTAAAATGTATCGTGCGCCATGGAGTCTGGTCATGAATACCTACCTGATAATAGCTTGATGAACGAGGTGTTTGTGGAGAAAACAGAAAAAGGTTACCAAAGCACATAACTTCACCATTGCAAGATGCGTGCATTCCTGCCAGATTTAGACCTAGATCGTGCGGCAAGCAAACCTGGCAGACTTGTTCGAAATGCAACAATGAGAAGGCAATACTTTCGAAGTTTCGACCAACCAAAAAAAGACATGGGACTTCGGCCCGCCAATTTGATTTGGGAAGTAGACACTAGGAACCCCCTTTCAACCTAGACCCAACACATAGGCAGGGCTTCGGTAAGGGGAGAGTGAACTGGTACCCTCGGGGAAGTGCTCAAAACTAGAATCAAATCATGAATCAAACACCTGACCACCGCCGTTCCTGAAGTCAAGTGGGGCGCGTGGACCGTTAAGCCACGCGCCCAATATTTTTTCGCTTCCGCAAAGACATGATATGGGCGACCAACGACGAATACGAAACACAAACACGCCTACCGCCATATTTTCCGTGGCCAGTACAGTCTTCCTTGGATTCCATCTCCCTCTTTCCTGTTGCTCTCCTCTCGGAGTGTTTCAAACATGCCATTATTCTTCGCTGTCACGGCGATCCAAGTGCTCAATGAGGGCAACATCATCACTCTGGCATAAATCTCTGCGCGCGTGAAATAAGTCTGCTAGAGTGCCTCTTCGATTTCATACACAGCAGCTCTCTTCACAGAGGACGTCTGACCGCTATCGCCTTCATCGCAAACAGCAGAACTGTTCTTAGAGGTCACAAATTTGTAATGGACCTCGAGGAAACCACGAGGATACCACGTGATAGGTATGTAAGAAATAGCTAAGCAGTCACGAAGAGCACGTATATGCCCTCAAACTAGAGACCCCATATCGCACTACCATCAGGAACATTTCATCAGTGTTGTGCATCTGAATACAAGTGGGAGAGAGTAGCCTTACGAAGAGAGCGCATGCCGCATGGGTTGCATGGTTGCTTACAAAAGAGATAGACTCGAAGAAGTCTCGATTTTGGAAGATCATTACACATCTACTGGGATAGTATCTAGATTCGACCCCTCGAGATACAAAATTGTGCTCGACCCTCGAGGCCACCGCAGATATCACCAATGACTGCAAGCACCTTGGTTGTATCGCTCTGGAATGTTTTCCAATCTACAGATGCTTCTTTCTAGACCACCGTCCAGTCCTTACTGAAACAAAATTTCTAACATCGATCAAGTTGCCCTCTATTCATTGAGCCGCGACTACAGTATCTTCTGTCCCTCATTCTTTCCCTCTTTCCCTTCGGAAAATCTGACGCCGCACCCGCATTGACTGCGGTTTGGGGTCCGATATGTCGACTCATGGGCATCGATAGCGCGGCAGAAAGTGCTCAAATTCCACGTTCAGATGCATTGATAGTGCCTGATGACCGGCTCAATACCACTGATATTTTGCACTTCTCGCGGATACGAGACAATGTAGGAATTCTAGTTCATCAGATGTACATGCCTACGCAGAACTCCGTGCGCGCCCAGACTCTGGGGTCCCGCGACATGAATTCGCGTTCGACATCATCTTCTCCTTGGGTAGATCTCCGAGCGACTTCTATAATTCTTTTGTTGAAAACTCGAGGTGCGAGTTGGCGGTATTCTGGCATGCTCAGCTTCCTCAGGCGTGCCGGGCGCGAGGCATTCCCCCTGATGTCCTGGGAAGCCACGTCCACAGCCCATGCAATATCCCGACCTTGACCAGCTGTAGAGACGACTTGTGGATCTTCATTCCCCAAGCGATGATATTCGCAAGAGAACAGTATACTCGCGCAGCATTCCAAGTCCTAGCTGGCAGCTCGGCAGCTGAGCCGCTCTTGACGTCTTGGGTGATGACTTCGACTGGACCGTGGTCCTCACATATCTTGCTCGCGGGGTATCCGAAGTCTGTATGACCTGGGGGATACTTTCCCCGTGTCTGAACGTAGACCTCCTCTCTCTCCAAGTGTAATGTCTCCCAGACCTCGCCCTCGTCCTCGGTAAGCCTCCGTCCCGGTTCGTACAGAGCGCCTCCGTTGAGGATAGCAAGGTTCTTCAAGTTTGGAGCAGAGGCAAGCATCGCCAGCCTGTGCGCATCCGAAACCCAGTGCAAAGAGGTCGGTAAAAGTTGTATAGCAATCGTCTGCAGGCATCCCATCGAAATCAAAGCCTGAAGATCGGTGTCAATGAAGAACATAGGCAAATGGAGACTTCTCGGCCGGATAAGTGAGCCGGCGCGAGGAATGACGGTGGTGTTCTGGGTGTCTCCGGTCTCGCCCTAGCAACCTTGAAGCATGACAAACTCAGACGTTTGATATATTCGAGATCTATCATGGGCATGGGATCAGCTGCGCCGTCTTCACCCGAGACCTCGACATCGTGCTCGCGCGACCAGGTGCTCTGTCTAAGCCGCGTACCGATGGACAAGTCCAGCGAGGACAAAAATGCCGCTTTGTTGCCAGTGTCTGCGGCAACAGTTCCGGATGCAGAAAGAGACTCCTCGGAGAGTACAGTGGCTGTGGTAAAACCAAAGCTTTTGAGCTGGGGAAAGTATGCATCGGTGACAGCATCCCATGCGAGGTTCCAAATTGTCCAGTGCCCACCGTCGCGGTCCCGGTTATCCCAGAACAGGTGCTCAAGCACACCAAACTTCGCCAATTTGAACAGATAAAAAGCTTGAGGCGGTTCAGCTGAGATTTTGTGTTCCTGAGGCTTGAAAAGGGAGTTCTCGAGAACCAGGCTCATCCCGTAGCCGAGTGTAAGCTCCTTCAGAGGCAGTGGGGGACCGCCTCTCGACGTGTAGTTTTGGACAATGGAGAAGAAGACCGCCCCGAGCCGGCTGTCATGAAAATGGTCACGAGACAGTCCTGGAGGGGGACTGACGCGCAAATGCCGTGGTATCGCACGCCAATTGATCGTGCAACTTCGTGCCAGACTTAGGGTCAAGACTTCCAGCTCGGGGGAGCTGGGAAGAGCGGAGACGACTCCACGAATGCACCTTGTAAGACAGAATGCGTCTGTATCTTCTAGGTGTAAGTCCACGAGCTCGAGCTTCCGCAGCCTCTGAGGAATATTGTCGTCCAGCAAGCTGGACCATATCTTCCAGGGTACAGAACAGTTCAGATCAGGGGTGATGCTAGCCCTGCGCCCCTTCATGCATAGAGAAAGACTCTTGACGTTGGATTGCTGAAGGGCTTCCATCAGGCGAGGCGCAATATCGCGAGGTAAGGGCCATGTCTTACATCTGCCGAGTGCATTGTTAGCGAGATAAATGACGCCCACTACGTTCGAGTAAGGTAACGACAACTTAGGAACAACTTACTCAAGAGTTTGTACGTCTTTGCTCATGGACATGAATTGAATCACGGCTTCGGGCACGCCGCGCTGGGTGTTGGTGAGATCTTGACGACTGAGGAATGCGAGCGCCACCACAAGCTGCACGATGAGGAATTTGGTGTATTTGAAGCTTTCGATCTTGCACAACAGCGAGCTGGGCTTTGACAGATCATTCGAGTCAAGAAACCACTTCAAGTTCCGCTCGTCTATATAAACCGTGCGAAAGCAAGGTCTAGCAAAGACCTTCGAGAACTCCTTATCCACAAGTCGGAGGTTTGCGATAGATTGGATATTTGTCATGTCGAGAAGACTGCTGACTTGGCCTTGGTGTGCATAAAGCTCATTGTACTGGAAGAATTATCGTCAGCGTACAATACTAAGACGTAGTTATAATAACACATACCTCAAAGCAATCCACAAGACATTCCAAGATGGCGCCATTGGTCCCAACCTCGCTGCGTCATGCTCTGGGACGATATCCTTTGCGCTGACGATGGTCCTGCCGCTGGTCCGCTGCCGCTTAGCACCACTTGTGCCGGAGATCACTCCATTCTCTACAGAGCCGCTGTAGCGTCCTGGAGACAGCTCCTCAGATGCGGGTCCGGGTAGGAGACATTGTGCTTTGCGCTTTGCACCGGCGGCGACTGGTTTCCAGTGTGTGCCACTTCCGGCCAGAACACCCAAGAGAGGGTCGTTGTGGGTCCCGGGGATAATGGCTCATGAAAGGGCGCGGCAAGAGGATCTGTGTCTTCTGGGCTGAAAGCACATCGATAGGGGAGCCGTCTACACCAGCCAGGGCGGCCACAGCTTTCCAGAGAGTGCCACTGCTGGTCAGACCAGTCTTCTCGGCCCTGGATATTGGGGTAGACTTATGAGACTCAACTTCTCCGATGTAAGCTTCTCCATTATGTGCTGGGGACTCCAGAGAGCCCGGAACTTGTATGGCAGGACCTAAAGCTGCCTCAGGTGTTGATAGGGTAGGGGTACCGGTACAGATAAAACGTATACGTAGTCAATAAATACTGGTGGAGTGAGTGAATTGTCTAGGTCTAAATGGGAAGACTAAAACAGGTAGCCAGCTATTTAAGGTGGGAAACGGTTCCACAAATCCCAAATCAGCCAGCCGAGTAAATAGTGACTCGTGCG
This sequence comes from Ophiognomonia clavigignenti-juglandacearum, assembly GCA_003671545.1. NCBI lineage: Eukaryota > Fungi > Ascomycota > Sordariomycetes > Diaporthales > Gnomoniaceae > Ophiognomonia > Ophiognomonia clavigignenti-juglandacearum. Next base: position 5,366 of record PYFS01003048.1, on the reverse strand, counting down.
TCTGAAGCCCTCGTCACTATTAACGGGCTGGTCCAACACCGGGCGAGCATATTGACAAGGTGTGGGTTGGCGACCGGTGGATTGTTACACCTTTGTCGTCTCTCCCGCTCCTCGATCAGGTTCTCTTCAGTAAACAGCGGGCACGCGCATGCCTTCGGATCCTTCCACTCGATACCACAAATGTAGCAGAATTGGGCGCCGCATCGACAGCTGTATCAGGAATGGTGAATAATGAATAGCGTTTAAAAAACGCCAGAGATAGCACTTACGTCATATGATTGCAGCCATATGCCAACTCCACTATCGTATTGCACTGCTTACAGCGGCGCTAGTTCTCTTGCTCGGCGAGCTCAAGCACCCGCGTAAGCTCTGTATCTTACGGGCAATCTCCAATATAAGCCGCTTTCTTGTAAGACACATAGGTCTGCTTATTATATCTCTGACAGGTGCCGACATCGATAAGCTTGATAAAAGTACCATAATCTATATTATGACAATATATCTTATTTTCCGTCGAGAATTCGATGCGCTTTATATGATAAAGATTGACAAAGTTCGTACTTAAAACTTTAGCGTGCTTTCCCGTAGAGATAGCCTGCTAATAGCATTTGGGCGGAAATAGTGATTCGTCTTGTATAGCGGAGTTAAAGAGGCCCTTGATGTAATCATAGTAGTAGTTGTGCTTGTAAAGGGCGCGAATGATTTGGGTCTCCGGCAGAATTTCCAGGTAAGATGTGCATAGTCGTTGGATCTCTTTAGGTTAGCGGCTTGTAGCCTATGCTGAGCTTTTACCTTGCTTCAGACGCTTGCCTAGGAAGATGATATCATCATCGGTCTCGTCTCTGAAGTCGAAGGTACCATTATCTCTCTGGCGCTTCCAAGCGGTAGTAAAGCCGGAGACTTTGGGGTCTTCCGCCAGGATCGTATTATTTGGACTTCGTCGGTAAATGATCTCGAAATAATAGCGGGATAAAAGGTCGGCCTAATTAATTTATCGTGAATTAAACAATCGCTTTGTTATAAAATATTTAAGCATATAGTGATCTATAATAATTTGGAATGGCTTAGGCCGTTAAAAGCTTTCCAATTCCGAACGCTATATTTCTAATAATTTGACGATTACCATTAGTTTTTTTTCGTATATAGCGTAATTGAGTTTTGGGCCGTATAGTATTTTAAAGAAGAATGCCATAAGGTGCTAATCGTTATCATCTTTTTAGCAATAGGATAAGACCTTAACGATCATCCCCTTAAACGCGTTTATTTCGATACGCATCTTTAAAATATAATCGAAATAATAAAATAAAAGAGCTTTTATTAGCGATTTATAAAGTTTATTAAATATTTCTAAATAAAGGTCGGGTAATTATTACTACGGTTTATTTTTATATATTAGGTCGGTAAGCGGTTTGATAATATGGTTATAATTTTAAACGAAATATCGGTAAAAGTTCGCGAAATTTAAGAAAACTTACACCTCTTTCATATTGCCTAAGGGCTCCTAGTTACGAATAGCTTTAATCTTAATAAGGTCAACGGCTACGCTATTCATTTTAATAATAAAGCCTAAATATTTAGTCTTTTCTACATGGAACTCGCATTTAGCCAGATCGGCCTAAAAGCCTGCCGTCCGAAGGCGTTGGAGAATCTATTGGATATATTTTTTATATTCTTTTAGCGAATTCGAATAGATTAGGATATCGTCGATATAGGCGTAGCAGAATTCATTTAAGTGTTTTCGTAAAGTATTATTGATAAATCGCTAAAAAATGGCTAGGCTGTTTGTAAAGCCGAAAAGTACGACCTTATATTTAAACAACCTATAGCATAGCCGGAAAATTATTAAATCTTTATCGCCAACTATTATATAAATCCGGTAAAAAGCTTGGCGGATATCGATCTTGGTGAAAATCTTAGCTTTGGCGATCTACGTTAATATTTTATTAATAAAAGGTAGAAGGTAAACATTACGTTTAGATAATACGTTTAATTTCCGGTAATTTATATAAAATCGTAATCTGCCCCTTGGCTTTTTAGCTATAAATACCGGCGCGGCTTATAGCGTATTATTGGATTCGATAAAACCTTTTTTAAAAAAAATTGTAATATATTTGCAGGCGAGTTTTAGCTCTTTTAGTAATATCTTATATAAATTAGAGTATTTTAGAGATTCTGGGTTCGTTTTTTCTTTAAATTCGATTTTATAGTCGATATATCGGTATAGGGCTAATATGTTTAAGTTATATTTATTAAAGACGCGAAATTCGTTATAATAGCATTTAGGAATTAATTTTAACATTATCTCTTATAAAGTTTTTTCGTCGTATAGTAATATATTTTATATGCGTTTTAATTTACGGTCGACGATTAATTTGTCGATTTCGTATAAATAAATCATATCGATGTTCGGGGATTCGTATATAATTTAGGCGAAAAAAACCGCGTTTATCATTGCGATATTAATATAATATTTATGCCAATCAACGTTATTACGTTTTAAAATACAGGTATAGCCGTATTTCCGGTATTCCATCGGTTTTTCGATTAGCTATATAGCGGGTTTATTATTCTTAAAAATATCGAACGGAGATATAGGATTCCGTAGCTTGGATAAAATAAGCTTTTATAGCTCGGAATCCCGAATCGTAGCCCTTTCGAGAATCGATTATCGGTCGGGGTATAATAAGTAACGCTTAAGATAAGTAAATTGGGTCTATAGATCGCTTATCTTTCGGAAAACGTACCTTATCGTTGTCGAGGTAATCGCGCGTTAATATTTCGTCGGGTATATTGTCCGTTAGGATATACGGGTAGATCTCATTAACCTAATGGTTATACGGGCGGACCCACGCCGATCCTTCGTTATTATTATTAATATAGAAAGAGGTATATCGTATTTTAACGTTAAAGATCTCTAACGTATCCTTTATATCTATATCCGATATAACGTTCGATAGGTTATTTACATTAATATTAAAAAGTACGTTATCTTGATCGTTTATAGATTTTCTTATTATAGACGGGATATAAATAGATAGTTTATTAAGGAATAAAACAAATTTGGGTTTAGATGTTTTGCTAACGGTACGCTATTTTTTTTTTTTTATATAGCCGCGTCGCGTTTATAGATATCGCTATTTTATACGGTATTACGAAATATATATCCGTCCTCGTTCATAGGAATATCGATTAGAGGAGGCCCGGGTCCTTAAGTCTCCGGGAATTCGAGGTTTCGAAGATGCAATATAAGTTTGATATAGTGGTGTTCGAACTATTGAAAATCTACGATTAGGTTATAGTATATATCAAGCACTATAAAGGGTGCTTATAACTCCGTCCGTCTATTTATACAGATAATTGCTTGGAGGGCGACGTCGATTATTTATTGTGATTTACGGTCGTACCTATTTATCGGATATAGCTAGAAGCTAATTATACATCGGGGTTATAATAATTTTAAAATATATTTCGCGAATTGTAGGTTAATAAATAGGTATGTTTTTACTCTGGTATTTATCAATATATTAGATATAGTTAAAAAAAGTCTATTATTAATTATCGTAATTGGGTATATAAAAGAATCACTATTTAATAATTTATTAAGAAAGTCGTATAGTATAGGTTTTGTTTATATTTATTTGTGTATTAAAGATGCTAATTTATTTAAAATAGAGGTTTCTTTTAAATAATTTAATTTTCCGAATTTAAGCGAGCGTTATTAAATATGGTGTTTTTCTCGTTGGATTAATTTTTGACGGCAGATATACCCGAAGCTTTTTATTAATTATAACGGGCATAGAGATTAGCGATATAAATAGCGCGGTTATTTCCCGAGCTCGGATTATCAGGATAATCATAGCTAATATGGCCTGGCTTTTTATAAATCAGGTAGAGACCCGTAGTAAGCAATTTAGCGAAACGTTCGGAGTTATAGCGCCGGCTTCCACGGCCGCTATTACGGCCACCTCTTTATTATCTATTACCACGGTTATTAGGTTTAATAATGCTAATGCTAGTATTAGACGAGCTATTAATATTATTAGAATTATCGCGGTTATTATTATTATAATTATTTCGATTATTATGGTTACCGGTGGAATTGCCGTTATTGGCGCTTTTGGTATAATTGGCCTCGGTCTCGGCGTATTTGTTAGTATTGTCCATTTTTTGAATTAGGATAGCGATTTTCGTGAAATCGATAATATCGTTTAGAAATTAGATAGCTAATACACGTTATAAAAATATAGATAGGCAGCGTTCGAAAGCGTCTTTTTAATCGCTAATAAAAAAGCGTAATTTAGCGGCGAATCGTATATATATAGTTTTAAATATATAGTAGTCCAATTTCTTAATATTATAGGTTTTAAGATCATTTATACATAATCGGTTGTATTGCTTTTAAACTTTATATTTACGGTAAGGCTTATTATAGATAGCGAATAGGTGTTTTTTTATATCGGCTTTAATAATAATGTAATAAAGGTTATCGAAATCTATATAAAAAAGGATATTTTTAGCCGGATTATTAATTAAACAACCTGTAATATTACAGATTTTAATAATTTCGTTAAGAAACCAATCTTTATTGTCCATTAATTTATTATTAATATATATTTACTAAAATAAAAACGGCTTTTTATCTTTCTCGATATCGTCGTAAAATTCGGAAAAATCGTCGATATTAACTAAACATTTGATTCGAATGCCGCTATCGGTAACTTAGGTATACACCGAAATAGCGCGAATAGCTATATATAGGTCGGCGACGGATTAATTAGCTTCAGCTAAGTTAATATAAAGGTCGGTGATTATTTAATCACGGTCCGAGATCTGCTATTAGTAATTGTGATCTTCGTTAAAATCAAGTAAATTGCCATTTTTATTAGCGAACTATTTAACTTTCTTTTTTATATAACGATATCTCATTTCGGGTATTTTTGAGATCAGTATTTAGATATAGGACCTAATTGCCTAACTCGTTTATATTATAATCTAATTCCGTAACAATAATATATAAATCGGTAATTTAAAGGTAGGCTACTTATAATCCTATAGCTCGAAATTTGAATTCTTTAAATATTATATCGATATCATTATTTTCTTTAATATGATTATGTAAGGGGAAAAAAAATCGTATATAGGGTATAGCCGTAGGTTTGAGGGTGCTAGGCCAAAAAGGGACTAGTGTGATGAATAATCAAAGAGTAGAATAGTCGGTAGATATGTTGGATATAGTCGTTATATTATTGTTGTTAAGTCTGGCTAACTAGAATAGCTAGAAGGAGGAGAGAACCGTGATATATATAGTTTTTGATTTCGGCTTTTCGGGTTATATCTTTTGCCCGATAAACCTGATAGCTAAGCTT